>JANHAO010025061.1:0-11449 GCA_026873985.1 Saraca asoca
GTGTATTGGATCAAAAGATGGTGCAATGGGCTCAAGATCCATGCCAATTGGGGCCAAGAAAATCCAATTCTGCATCAACCCATTTAACAACAACTCTGCCTCTTTGTTGCAGCCAATATTTGACACCCATATTAACATTTTCAGCTCAGGAAGTCTTCATATGAAATGTGGAATTATGTGTTAGCTTCCATTTGGGCTTAGTTTCACCTTAATTGGACTCATATTTCGCCAGATATGGTCTGATATATGTGCAGAGGTCGGCTACCCAAGATAGTATTCTGGAAGAATTCTAGTGTTGGATTCAACTCAAAATTCCAATAACCAATCATGCAATTCAATCTAGGAGGTCTTCATAAAAGTTGTAGATCTATCTCTTAGATTTCCTACAAGATAAGAATCATATTAATTGGACAAGTGTAGCTCAAGATATGACCAAATTACAGAAACTACTCAATATGGCTAAATTATGCAAAATTTTCCAAATGATGCCAATTGACACAAATTCACAAATGCACACTAACTTAGTTGGAAGTAAATCATTTTAGCCCTTAAAATTATAAGTATAAGGATAAATAGATGTGTTAAATATTGTGTTATCAATGTGCACCTAGATGTTAAACTAGTAATTGCTTCTTCTAATGGTGGGATCCCGATGTGATCTAGGAGTTGGAGAAAGTCTATATTAAAAAAGAGTCTATTGAAGGGATCATCTTTGAGCCTACTCAAGAGGATGAACATGTATGTAGTTATGACACTTCATCTTTCGTGATGTTTTACAGAGATATAGTTAATCATCTTCATGTTTGCTTTCCTTTTTCTATTCTTCAAAAGAATGTCTTGTAGGTCATAAATGTTTGCCCCTCATAATTGACCTGGAATGTCTAGGCCTTCCTCATCAGCTCTGAAGTTCTGAGTTTTCAACTTTGACTTACCCCTATAATAGAGTCATTCCTCTTTTTTTGTATGTATTCTCAACTAAAACCTGGGGCTTGGGTGCATTTTTTTTAACGCCCCGACTAGGTTTTTATAGAGAATATGCTCACTAAGGTTTGTACTTAGGAGCACTTTTTCTTCAAGGTTCAAGTAGCATAGGGGTTCCACCCATTCTTTCTTCAAGATGGAGAGCCCCTTTACCTTTTGAAATGGTTTCAAACCTACCAAACCATCCCGAGGACACTGCTTCAAAGATCTTTTGGTAAAAGACTAGGATTTTGTCATTCAGTTGCTAGCATTAGGATTATTTGAGGCCTAATTCATGCTTGTATGTGCTTTTCCTTTACTTTTGATGTTGTTATTTAACTTCACCTTCCTAATCTTCATGCTTTTTGCTTACAGATTGTTAGTTAAACTACAGAGCAATAGAGATCCACTGTTCAAAGATGGACTTTAGACATATGGCTTAAATTTGAGCTTAGGCCCTGGCCAAGGAGAAGCTTATAATGCCACCCATTGATTAGCTTGAATCAATGCCACCTGCTGATGTACCCTATAGCTCTCCCTTTTCTAATCAACTTAAGGTTGCCTCTAGGTGGAGTAAGACACTGTCAATGAGAAAGTGAGAGACTTCCTTTGAAGAATCAGGTAATGGTAAAGAAGGCAACTTCTTTGAGGCCCCTACCCCCTCCACTAAGAAAATAAAAGTGGGAGTTTAGGAGGAGCTAGAATCGATCAAAGCCTCTAAGGCTGATAACCTATTATACGACACTATGGACAACCTATGGCACAAAAATGCTGACCAAGATGCCTTTTTGTGCAATCACCTACTTTTCCTTGTTGATAAAGATCGCATGGAAGATTTCCTATTGGACCATGGGGCCTGTGCGCCTTCTGAAGCCTTCTGCCACCTAACTCATTCGTTTGTCTGCTGCCATTCTAGCCATAGTACACTCTTTTGCTTAGAATGAAAAGGAATTAGAAAGAACTGATCCTAGAGTCATGGAAGAGCTAAAACATAACCTTGAGGCCAAGTTAAAGGAGGTGGTTGATCAGGACAAAAGTATATCTCACCTGACTAACCATGTTGCTGAGTTTGTAAAAAAGTGAGACACTTTACTTGAAAAGAGTGAACACTTGGCAAAGGAGTTAGGAGCTGAATGATAACTCAGGAAGAAAATGAAGCAGCCTTCACAAAAAGATTCCAAGATGTCATGAAGAAGGTTGAAGAACTGACCTTTCTTATGCTTTGCTTTAGATTTGGAGAGGCTATTCGCAAGATTCAACCTTGGCATGACACTTGACTTGACGAGGCTTGATCGAGGATGAGACTTTGGATGAGATTCTGCATGACATACCCAAGGAGTAGACTAACCTGGGTGTCTTTGGTAACTTTTTCTTGGTCCACTTCAGTATTACCCTGTTACAACCACCATTGTTGTTTGTTTTCCTTGTTAGTTTTTTTACGTATGAAGCAGGTCGAATGACCACGCCGATGAACTTATTTTGCTAGCAACACTACTTCTTTAAACTCTTTCTGTGTGTTACTTGTTCATTTCTTTAATTAACCCTATATGACACTTGCATGTATGTCCTTTCCTGTAGTTCTTTTTCTACTTTATTGAACGACTTCAAAATCCTGACATCAACTGTCTTTCCATTCGAATGAGCCTCTAACGGGGCTACTTATCACTTTGTTGTTGCCTTGTCATACCTCTGACGGGTGACTTTGATTTTTATTTACAAAAGCCATTTTGTCTTCTCCTAGCATTGATATCTTGCCTAAAAACCTTCTTTACCGAAGCACTTGAGGTTGTTCAGGGATTTTCCTTTTCAGGGACTTTTAAGATTTCTTAGGGATTTTCCTTCTCAAGGTGTCTTGGAATTCAGGAGGGCTATTATCTCATCTCTACCATTCCTTTGGATTCCCTTTGGCTGTTGGATCATCTGACAACCCCTTATAAAAGCCAAGTAGGCTTTCTTAGTTGCAACTATTGCACTTTGCGCTGGAATGCCTTTGTTATTTTTGGTTGCTCCTCTTTTCTTCAGTGCCCTTCCCTATTTTTTTGGAGTCTTTTATGAGTTTTCACACTGTCATGTATGCTTTTGGCCCTTCTTTCTTATTGTTTCTTATTCTCTTTCTCAAAAACATTGGGAATAGAAGATTTTTTTTTTATTTTTTTTTGATTTTGTTGTTTTTCTAGATTTATCATAAATAACTAATATTTTGACTATGTGTTTTGCTTTATTTGTAGATTATCGACCGACCAAACTTGTTGCTCAAGGATGGATTCAAAGTGACTCGCAAGGGCCTGCATTTAAACCCAATCAAAAAGGCAAACTTCTGCTCCACCAACTATTTAGGCAAAGTCGGTGCTCGAAGTGATTGTTATAGATAATTCTTCTCCCAACCAGATGAAATCTCCCTTTGTTTGTATCGGAAGGCCACTTTTACATACATGAAAAGCTCCAAAGGAGATCTCTACTAAGGGTTAGAAAGGTGGCTCTTTTATCGACATAGATGATGGTTATTGGTCTTTCTTAGGTGATCTTTCTAAATTTGATGGAGATAAGCCTTAGGAGTAGATTCTAGAAGGGCTGATAAAATGTTGGGGATTCCATTTGAATTTTCTTATTATTATGGTGCTTTGTTATTGCACTTTATATAAGAAATAGGCTAAACAACCATATGAATTTATGCATTTTCTTGTTTCTAATATTGTTACATGTGCTTCCAAGGGGCCTTGTGATTTTTAATGAATTATCAAACATTTGAATTTCTATTGGCCTTTGATTAGCTTGTTTCACATGTGCTCAAACGCCATCCTACGAGAGATGGTCTACCAATGTTACGGGACCTGCAGGAGTCTTTGCTTTATGCCAAGAGATTTGCTTAGTCTTATAATTATGTTGAGAGATATGTTCAAATTTTAATTGTGCTGAGAGATCTGCTCAGCTTTCACTTATATCGAAGATTTGCTTGAATTTTAATTGTGCAGAGGAATCTACTTGGACTTTATTTCTATTGAGGGGTCTATTCGAGCTTTATTTATACCGAGGTGTTTACTCATGGTTTATTTATATCGAGGGGTCTGCTTGAATTTTAATTGTGTCGAGGGATTTGCTTGGACTTTATTTGTATAGAGAGGTCTGCTTAGGTTTTAATTGTGTCAAGGGGTTTGCTCAAGCTTTATTTATATTGAAGGATTTGCTCGAATTTTTGAAATGCTTATGGTGTAATTCACGTTTTCATTTCAATGTCTCAAACACATAATTTAGATTTGTACATAATATTTTCTTAAGTGTGTTGCATTCCATGTTTGGTTAGGGGGCTTCCCTTGAATGATTTCCAAGTGGTAGGCCCCGTTAAGGAGGCTTTCCTGCACTTTAAATGGCCCGTCCCATGTAGTCGCAAGTTTCCCTTCAATTTGCATCTTCCGTGGTCTATTTGCTCTTCGTAAGACTAAATCTCTTTTCCCAAATGCCTTATTCTTTATTCTTTTGTTTGCGATTCTAGTGACCTTTGCTTTATACCACTTATTTCAAAGGTAAGTCATTTCTCTTATCTTAATTAGCATATCAAGTTCCTCTCTTCTCCTTTTTTCATTCTTTTGTAGCTTATATTGTTCCTTTTATTCAAAAAACTATCCAAGCTCTACTGGGAGCATGGCTTCGCTCCTATATGTAAGCATAAAAGAAGTTTCCCTTATGTCTAAATGCATAGTTATTTTGTAGGACCATATAATGCTTGGTAATTCCTCGACCCATCTTTCTTTGGCTTCATCTAACCTTTTACGTAGCCTTATAAGGATAATCCTGTTTGCCAACTCAACTTGTCCGTTCGATTGAGGGTGCTCGATAGAAATAAACTTTTGCTTGATCTCCAACCTTCATTTTAAGATGTGTGAGATTTATACTTTTATAACAGGTGTACAAATATGAATATACCTTAAGCAAAAATCTTGGAAATCATTGTTGGTGAACTGTTTTCTAGTTATTGGATATGAGTATTGTGGGGAAGGCCATATCTAAAAAAAGCCACTAGTACATTTCTTATATCAAATCTTATATTTTTAGAAGTTCTACTTGTAAATGACAATTTTTCAAATGAACTTTTGCACTTATTTAAGGTTACGGTTGCGAAGGGCTCTGGCTCTATCCATTTGGTAAAGTAATCCACCTCTATCACCACATATTTTAACTAGTTAGGAGTGATTGGGTAAGACCCTAGCAAGTTTATGGCCCATTAGTCAAATGACCAAGAAATGAAGATAAACATCAGTTTGACTGCTGATTGTCTTTGCACTTTTGCAAACCTCAGGTATTTATCACAGTTTTGAACAAGTTTTAAGGCATTTTATTTCATTTTTAACCAAAAATACCCCAATCGAATGACTTTTAATGCGACTGCTATTCTTGCCATATGAGACTCGCAAATGCATTCATGAATCTCTGTTAGAACATAATTTGCTTCAATCGGTTGGAGACATCGTAGTGATGGAAGAGAGAAACCTTTTTTATACAGCTACCCACCTTCCACAAAAAGTGTGCTGCTCTACATTTTACCTTCTTAGCTTTTTTCTTATCTTCCAGTAATAGCCTTTCCTCCTGGAATATGTAATGATTAAGGGTTAATCATGATTCCTTTTGTTTCACGTACATCACCTTGTCTGTGCAAGGGGCTTGCAATATCTCTTGAATTACCATTTTGTTATTCACTACTACTTTAGCACTGACTAATTTATCTAATACATCTTCCCGCTCATTCTCCTCCATTAAAATTCTAATCGGCTCAAAATTGAAATCTTTTTTGTAGGCTCTTAGCTATGCTAGTGTACTTTGCTAGTGTCAGCTCCTTTACTTCATAGTCTCTTTTGACCTAAGCAATTACTAACTGAGAATCACTTAGGATCTTCAGAGATCACACCCTTACCTCTTTCACCAATTTCAAACCAGCTATCAACACCTCATGCTTTCCCTAGTTGTTCATTGCCTTGAAGTTAAATTTTAGCAAATATTCTAAGACCAAGTCTCCAATCCTTCTAAGATCACCCCTGTTCCACTATTTTTACTGTTCAATGAGTCGTCTACATATAAGGTCTATATTGGGCCTTCCAAATTAGGCACCTTCAATCTTATCAATTCAACCACAAAATCTGTTAGTGCTTGAGCCTTCACTCTTTTCCTAGCTTCATAAATGAGCCCATATTTTGACAACTCCATTGCCTAAGCCACCATTTGTCCTGCGAGATTAGGCTTCTACAAAACTTGCCAAATTGGGTCGTCTATTTGAACAATAATTTGATGGCTCTGAAAATTAGGTTTCAACTTCTTGAATGCTGTTAGCAAGGTAAATGCCAATTTTTCTATCTTTTAGTACCTTACTTTAGCATCGTGCAATGTGTAACATGTGAAGTGTTTCGATTTTGATATATATACAATGTTTCCCCTAACTCTGGCTAAGCAAGTATGGGTGGTATGGCTAGAAACTTTTTCAAATCTTGGAAAGCTTGTTCATAGTCATTAGTTCATTTGAAATTTTTAACATTTTTAAGTAATTTAAAGAAAGGAGTATGTTTATCAGCTAACTTGGCCATAAATCACGTGAAGGCTGCAACATTTTCATTAAGCATTTGCACTTCTTTTATAATTATTGAGCTTTGTATGTTGATTGTGACTTTGCACTTGGATGGGTTGGTTTTAATGCCTTGCCCAGTAATCATGAACCCTAAAAATATTCCAACTTTCACCCCAAATGCACACTTCTTCAGATTTACCTCATCCAAAACTTCTTCAAAGACTCGAAGGTTTCCTCAAGATCCTACTAGAGTTGCTCTAAACTTCTTGATTTAATTATCATGTTGTCCACATACACGTACATGTTTTTACCTATCCACTCTGCAAAAACTTTGTTCATCATTCTTTGATACGTTGCTCTTGCATTTTTCGAGCCAAAAGGCATAACCTTGTAACAAAAAGTCCCTTAGTTGGTTACAAATGTTATTTTGCTCTTAACATCTAGATGCATCTTCAATTGGTTATATCTTGAAAATGCTTCCCCAAAATTAAGGATCTCAAAATACACAACAAGCTCAGTTGCACGCAATGAAAGTGGCCTGCCAAGCATGCTCTGACGATCAAGTTAGCATTGTAGCAGAGTTTCAATAAGTGTGTAGAAGATGATCTGAGAAGAGAGATACCTGTTGGTATATATAGATACCGAACGTGCCAATTATCATGCTCTTGGATGTATAAGGTGTTACCATGTGTCTACCATATATTAGTAACATCAACGAGAATCTTGCCAAGTGGTTGTTGTTGTCATGTTATTCATGCAAACTTGATCACGCTTTTTGTCATGCATTGGTTAAGTGATTGATTCATGAAGTTCTCGATTGATTAAGTTTTTGTGCCCTAAGTCATTCAACCAAGCATGGGTAGTTGATCGGCTTAAGGTAGCCTGTGCCAGATGCTAATTCTTCACCTAGCCTCGATCAATCAACTATTAGTCGAACAACTAGAGATTATAGGCTATTTTATGCTATGTCAAGAGAAAATGAGAATCGAAGAAAATGATTCTTCTTTGATGTTGTTGGTTCACATAAAAATTAAATTCTTATAGAAAATTACACTTTACATGAATTAAATTCCCTTATAAACTTTTTAGAAAATGGCAAAATGCACAAAAGTTGTTTGATTAATAATAAAGAAATTAAGTTTCTAGAGAAAGTTCTTGTTTATGGGGTAGGTAAACAATGATCCCTCATTTTTGTGAGAAGTAGAATTTATTAAGTAGGAAATTCTACTTCCTTGTTTTACTAAGTTTTTTTTATCAATCAAACAACACATCCATCTTCTACAATCTTTAGGAAGTTGCATTTCCCACTTCACTTGCTATTGGCCAAATGACACCTTAATCTATTGATATATGAAAACATTTATCATTTAACATTTAACCACTTAATTGCATTTAATGTCTATTGATATCTATAAAATTAATTTCATAATAGTTTAATTCTTATTTATTATTAAAGGAAAAATTCACTCTCTCCTTAAAATGTTCACCATTTCTTTTTTGGCAAAAAATGTTATTGGGACAAAAAAGTACCGTTTATATGAAAAGTTAATTTTTAAGGATTTAAAAATTTAACCTTAAATAAAGAAAATAATTTGACTTCTTGTGAAAATTAAATATTTATATGATTTATGTGCAAAAGATTGTAAGAGTAATTTTGCATATATTTTTACTTGAAGATCTTTTAAAATCCTTCTTTATATTTCAATTAAGAAATAGACTAATGAAATGATAAATAGATAACTAAAAAATAGAAAAATTAATATAAGTATGACATAAATATTAACGTCACAAATAAATATAATTATAATTTTTTTTTGCATCTAATAGTGAATGATATTGAATTGAATGATCAACATAGAAGTGGAGTCTCGGATTAAGACTCGTCCATAATTGACAATGTCTATATATGGTGGGACAAGTAATTCTATCTTAAATGTTTTACTATTTAAAAATGTTTCATTAAATTTTAAAATCTTTTAATAATTAATTATTAATAAAATTTTTGATTTAAATAAAAGTTACTTATTCCAAAGAATAAAATAAGAAAAGAGGAGAATAAAAATCACTGTGTGTTGTTTATGACCCCTCATAAGATATATTAAGATGAGACAAGAAGGGAGCAATACTCTATCAAAAGAAAAAGAAAGCAATGATTTGGAAAGGATAAGAAGTGAAGTGTTCTGGACAAGCACTATTTCATATAGGTGGAATAATTGATCATTAATAATTAATTTTTGAATAATTAATTATAAATAATTTAATTTATGTTTATCAATATTATTTGATAATTAATTATAAATAATTTATCATGATTTGAATGGAATATAAAAAAATATCTTTTAATATTAAATTATTAAAAATTATATTGAAGAAAGAAAACAATAATCAATAGTAGTTTTTTTGTCCTTATTATTGAGAAGATGACAATTAAAACAAAAAAAAAAGAGAAAAATATAAATAATATAGATACAAATTTAATTTTTTTTATAATTTTTTTTAAAAAAATTATTTTAAATAATTTTTTATTTAATCGATACTATTATTTATAATTAATAAAGTGTAATAAAATATTTTTAAAAAATATTATAATAAATTATTTGATTTATAATTAATTATTAAATATTTTAATCTTCATACCAAATATATTATTCATATGATATGATATATTAATAACAGAGGGCTTGATGCTAGTGGTAGGCTTCATCCACCAATAAGAAGCATGCCACAATCGGTGGAAATTGGCCAAGTTTCAAGAGATTATACATTTCTTTCCCGAAGTCACTTTCAAAAATTTCTCTCTCTCCAAGCTTCTCGTGTCAAGTAAATCAGGGATTGACTTTTGATGATTTGAACTTTGAAGTCACTCTCACGCGCTGACGAGAAGCCCGTGAGTGTAGCCTATTCCTTTGTACGAGTCCGGATCAAAATCATCAATCTATTCGAACGTCACCACCACATATCCTCGTAGTTTGTAATTGTTTTATTAACTCTATTATTTTGTCTGCCAATCTTCCCCTCATAACTTCCATTGCCGCTTTATGCTCTCCTTAATATATACTTTCTCGGAGAGAGAACATCTAAAGGCCAAATCTTTGTCTCTCTCTTCGTTCTTCTGCATTCCTTTTCAATTGCTTGAACAATTCTGGGCTATTCTGCAATACCCTTTACTGCAAGGCGGTTCTGGAACTCCAAGGCACCTTCATTTCTTTGTTGCACCTTCATTTCTTTGTTCTTTCTACGTCTCTGTTTATTTCTCTTAAATATGTGATTTTGTTTTATTTTTTTGAGTAAATTTAGGCTATTCTGCAATTGACTCATCATTGTAATCCAATATCTCAGTTTCCTGCATTTAATATTTGTCGTGGTTTGTTTCTAGGCATACCAGAGATGGAAAAGGAGCCTTTGCTCCCATATTCAAGCCCGAAAAAGAAGTCTAATCTACATTCACAGCTATATCCTTTGTCAGAACATGATGAGGTTATTATTCCCATGACACCTTCAAAACTCAAGGAACGCATTATTTTTGGCCATTGTGTTTCCCCGCGAGAATCTTCCCCCATTGTTGATGCTTTAACACTCTCCCTGAATCCCTCAACTCCCTCTTCTTCACATGACCTTGCAATCCCCCAAGATATAACGCAATCCCAACAATCTTGGCTTATTGACCCCAATTACCAATGGCACAAAACCAACCTCCATCGCTCCAAAACAGCCCCGGCTATAGCCGTGATCAGCGAAACTCCCCACCCATCCTCCATGCCACCACCCCAATTGGGCTCATCGTCAATTGTTCGCCAAGCATGTATCCTTCTTGTTCTTTATTTGTCTTTGGGAGTGCTCATTTATTGGTTCAATCGTCAAAACTTTAGAGCAACTGAGACTCATCCCATTGTGGATGCATTATATTTTTGTATAGTAACAATGTGCACAATAGGGTATGGTGATATTACTCCGAATAGTACGACAACAAAACTGTTCTCTATAATGTTTGTTCTAGTAGGTTTTGGGTTTATTGACATTTTACTCTCTGGGATGGTCAGTTATGTTCTTGATTTACAAGAGAATTACTTGCTTAGGACAGTGAAGGAGAGGGATAAGAAGGATGGACGATCATATATTATTGATGTGAAGAAAGGGCGAATGAGGATTAGGATGAAAGTGGGCTTGGCATTGGGGGTTGTGGTCCTCTGTATTGGAATTGGTTCTGGTGTAATGCATTATGTGGAGAGGCTTGGATGGTTGGATTCTTTTTATCTTTCAGTCATGTCTGTTACAACTGTTGGGTATGGCGATCAGGCATTCAAGTCATTGCATGGTCGAATTTTTGCTGCAATTTGGCTACTTGTATCAACACTGGCAGTGGCCCGAGCATTCCTCTATTTGGCTGAGGCAAGAGTGGATAAGCGGCATAGGACGATGGCCAAATGGATTCTTGGTCAAGATATGACTGTTTCTGAGTTTCTTGCTGCAGACATAGACAATAACGGCTGTGTGAGGTATGTGCTGCTTCATATTGAGCTTGTAGAATTTAAACCATTGTTTCCATTTGTAAAATTGTTCATGGAAATATTGTACTGAGAGTATTTACTATTTGTAAGATGCCAAATTATTTGAATCATGCATCAAGTGTTTACATAATGAATTTGGCATATGCGCATAACTGCATACAGAGATTAGCTAAATTTTAAATTTACTTGGGAAGACATTAAGAATGACTCAAGCAGAAAAAATAGAAAAGAACAAAAAGAAGTTCCAAGTTAACTTTCAATATATATTAAATATCTTCTTTTCCGATGTTTGATGACTTTTTAAAGGGGGCCAATTGTATGTTCCTTGAGAAGTTTTCTGAATTATCATGCCATTTTTGTAACGTGAGACATGGGTTTATTCAGTATGTGTAGCTGCATAGGTTTAAATATGCACCACGGAGCATACTTT
>JANHAO010025062.1:0-11488 GCA_026873985.1 Saraca asoca
AAAATACGATCAAAAATTAGCAAGGGATAAATCCCTCGCTAATTCCCTCGCTAAATGTCCATATGCATCTCACTCTCTACCTTCCCTCCTTAAACCTCGCCAATGTTAGTGAGGGAATTTGCATAGGACATTTCATCGCTAAATTTTCAAGGGATAGTTCATCGCTAATTTCCCTCGCAAAATTTATCGACGGATATCTTGCTTACGTCGCTAAATTTTAGCGACGTGCTATTTAGAGACGGATTTAGCGAGGGATTTTATCCCTCTCTAATTCTATATTAGCGAGGGATTATCAACTATTAGCGAGGGATTTTTCCCTTGCTAAATGCCAGATTTCTAGTAGTGAATAGATTAGAGCGCTTGGTCTCTTGTAAGACTCATAATAGGTCGGCAGCGTGCACACGATGGGTGTTGCTATCATAACAAAAGAAAATTTAATATTAGTAAACGTGTTAAAAAATGCTCATATAATTCATGGATAAATATAAAATTCTAAAAGATTGTCCTGATAGTAGGGGACCGATTTCACTCAGTGCCCTGCTGACAGGATCCATGCTGCTGCCTAGAAGGCTACACAACATAACCGTGCAGGCATCCTCTTTTAATAAGGCCTTCTTTGGCATCTTGCAATGCCCAACATTCTGAGGTGACGTGTCTGAACTCGTTGTGGTATGCACAAAATTTTTCTCGATTGACTCTAGACTTGCCGAGACTCTTCAGGGGCGGAGGTTTTCCGAAGTTTTCCTTGTCCCTCTCCATTACGAAGATCTTATCTTTAGCATCTGACAAGATACTATAGGTGCTATGACGAGCCTGGATTGGGGGCTTTTCATCCTTGCCCTTTTTCACAGATTGAAACTCGGGGTTGTCATTCCCACTTCCACAGTTGTTTCTTTTCTTATTCGGGGCTGAACTGCCCATTTTGATTTTTCGCGGAATGAAAGTTTCATCCCACCTGATTTGCTTCATGGTCCACTCATAGAATTCTCCCATGCTACCCACCGGGGATTTGTACAAGCTCTTAAATAACTTTTCGTGCCTGCGAAGTCCTATCGAGATGGCAACCAGAATAGCCTTATCCGAGGGTTTCTCTACATTATTAGTTTCGCGCCTCATGCTTGCCTTGGAAGACTGTGGCGAGGTGGCATAAGGGCACGAGTCACTTTCTCAGCACTTGATATTGATCAAAAAATCTTTTCTGACACTTCTTCCAACTGCTGATGCTGCGAGCTAGGAGACTCTTAAACCACGCTCGAGGGACTTCGCTAGGGTAGCGGGGAAGACGCGGCATCTGACCGAGAAGCTACAAGCTTGGAGATCCATCTAGATATTGAACAAGTCCATATGGTTACATGGGTCACTGTCTTCGTCATACAATGGGATGGCTAGAACTTTAAGTTTACTCGACAGGGGTTCCTCTATGATCTCTCCAGATAGAGGGGTTTGCTCCCCAAAATACCCTTGGTTATTTTCGGTGTGAGGGTACTCTTCCAAACACTTAACTCTTTGAAGGAGGCCTTCTACCATGTTACCTAAGCCCCCTAGCTCCTAGCTAAGGACCTGGTGGCTCAGTCCATCATCCTAACCACACGGATAGCAATTAGAGACCTGCTCCCAGTTGATCTTGCCAGAATGTTCAACCTCGGGTATGGCGGGTTCAGTCTGTGCTTGTACATTCTGGGCTTGTGCTTGTACCAACATTGTGACTATTTTAGTCAATTCCCCCATCATATGCTTGAGTCTTTCCTGATGCTAGAGCCAGATTTATAGTTCTTCGATGCTGTTAGCAATAAGAGTCAATTGTGTCGGGCTGGCTGGAGGGAGGTCAGTGGCTGCTCTAATTACAGGAGCAGTGGACGAGTCCGTTGTTGAAACACGGCCGTCCAGGGTTTGGCATCATGTGTTCGAGGCCCTAGTAACTCTTCCTTTGGCCATCATAATGAGAAGTCAACCAAAACAAGTGAGATCACCACAGACGGTGCCAAAATATTGATGTTGGATTTTGGTCGTGCTCCAAACTCCAGCCAATGGGGGATTTTTCGGGATCTCAAGCCTGTTTCTGATTAGCAGATGAGAAGAATGACCAAAAATGAAATGAGATGGACAAAAGAGTGGGGAAGAAGACACCAAATTTAATGTGGTTCGGTCAAATCCAGATCTTGTTGGACCCTACGTCCACGGTATGTATGATATATTAGCAGGATTACAAATGGTTTTTGCTTTCTATCTTTACAGAGTTTTTGCATATATTTGATTGATCTCTCTCACTCATCCTCTTTTTCCTATCTACCAGGTCTTCCCTTTTATAGAAGGAAGAAGGGGACATGTATTAATTACAAGCTACAGTGGTATTTACATCAAGTAATAAGTAGAAAAGACAGTTGTAGGCTACAATCCGGCTACTTCAGTACATAGGCTGCGGAGGTAGGGCCCTCTTGTCAGTTATAGACTTTGGCTTGTAGTCATTGTGTGGTATTGCTTCTGCCATGCGAAGAATCTTGCGCCTCTGTGCTGGGATCTAGGATTCAGACTTGAGACGCTAGTGTAGTAATGAGGAAGTGAGCTTAGTGCTACTGCAAAGAGGGCAGCGAGCTCTCACAAGGGGGGTCGATCATTCTTTACAAGTGCCTTATCTGGCCATCAATCAGCGAGGTACGGTTCGCTAAGGAGGAGCTCGTTGGGAAGGATCTCATCGAGGAGAGGTTCGTTGACGCACTTCTGGTGATCCGACTATCTCTTTCCTTTGGTGATTCCGAGTCTGTCGCCTTGCCTTAGGCCGATTTTCGCACACAACAAAAACTATAGAGATGTAATGGCAATTTGCAAGTGGTGAGACAACTTTTGAGCCTACCTCACAATGCCCGGGGGTGAGATGGCCCTTGAGCCTACCCCAAGGCTTCGAAAACAAAATCGAGGGTGAGACGGCCTTTAAACCTACCTCGCCAATACGAAAATAAAAAACTCAGCGAATGGTCTTCACCTCACTATTATCAAAGATGAAATCATCAGCTCTTATGTGGATGAATTCCTCATTGTTTTTGTGCAGATAAATTCCCATAGCTTACATGCGGATGAGTTTTTCGTAGATCTTATGCGAATAGATTCCTAGAGCTCTCATATGGACGTATCTCTCATCTTGAATGAAATCTCTCACGAGGCTCACTCGTATCCTCACTCACAATAGATTGAAGCATTCAGAAAATAAAGCACAACCGATCGGCTAAACAGAGAAGTTCTCATTAATTGTCACAAATTTACATATAACAATGCATGAAGCATTTGTTACATACATTCGAAAGGAGAAGAATCCATACAAAAAGACCTCGACAAGCGAGGTGACGGTTCAACAGGGAGGAAGGCCAGTCTCTAAGCCCGCTCCTGGCGATAGAGCAGCAGCCCTATAGTTCCTTCTGCTTATCCCCCCGTCGGCGTGCCTATCTGGGTTAGAACTAGAGCGTCCCCGGAACAGCAGGCCAGGTAGTAAAACTACCAGTGACGGCCAGAGGAAGTGGCCAGAAGACACCGTGAAAGCCCCGCCAGGCTGATTCTGTGCCGAGGCCACATGCAACAGGCCATCCGTGTCTCCCGCCACCATGCAACAGGCCATCCATGTCTCATCAAGCTTCACCGGAAGCCAAAGCCCCGAAACATATAGGGGGCTTTTCAATCTCCTCCATTAAGTTTCTCTGAGGCAAAAGAAAGAATACCCCAAGCTATAAATAGACCCGCTCAGTCCTTTGAAGAATCCAGAGGAAATCTGATATGATCTTCATCCAATGGCTTAAAGCGAGTGGCAGTGCCACGCCAACGGCCAAAGATGGCAAACAGGAGAAAGCATGGCCTAAACAGAAAGACATTTCACATGACACTTCGGTCAAAGAAGGACACTGGCTGAATATACGAATCCAACCTCGAAAATATGCAACTCCCGGTCCACAAAGCAAATCAAGAGTTAGGGGGCTTATGTTGTATACTAAAATTGGCCTCACGAGGACGAGCCCTGAGGAAATGAAGACTAGTTCTCGCACCTCAGCAAGAAGCTTTCGAGAAGTTTCGCTCAGAGGGGCAGTGACAGCAAAGTAATTCCAGGCGCCAAGCCTTGCCTCGCTCGTCATGATAAAACGACGCTACAAGGAGCAGTCCGCAATGCAGCATCCTAGCAACAATGTGACCCAACGACAAGGGGTTAGGATCAACCCGATACAGTAGTCGATCGCTCTACTTACACCCGCTTCCTGGTTACTGTAGCCCCCTGCGATGCCCCCGAAGCCAGGAACTCCCACTCGTGATGCCCAAATATCTTGGTACGGCAACGGTTATAAGCCTATAATCGGCCCAAGGGGCCCACCTCCGCAGCCTATATGCTGCAAACAACCAGATTATAGTCTTTTCACTATCCTTTCTCATTTATTTTGATGCAACACAACTGTAGCAAGCAATTAATGCATGTAACCTCTCCTTCCTCTATAAATAGGATTGCATTATTAGCAGAGGGGAGAGAGCAATCTTGTAAGCAGAAATTCTGTAAATTACTGAATTTCAATAAAAACTTCTGCTGTGGACGTAGGGTTCGGTGCCGCCCGGATTTGGCCGAACCACATTAAAATGCATTGCTCATTTATTTCATCTTCTTCCTCTCGGCTACATCTCCTCAATACTTCAAAGGTAGTATTGGATCCCAGAACTCATTCAGTTGACTGAAGTTCGAGTTTCCTGCACAAATCGAATTTCACCGTCAACAAATACAAATAAAATTTAATTTTAAACTATATACAATATATCAAGTATAGATGAAATAAATTAATATTACACATATTTTAATAAAATATAGAATTAAAAATTATTCATTTTATTATTTTGATTACTTTAATTGAAGAATTAACAAATATGTTATTCTTAACCTCAATCCATGATCTCTTTAAGAATCCTGACTTTCACAATGAACACGGTCCTAATTAAAATATATATCATTGAATAGCTGAAATCATTTTATTAAAATATCTGTTATTACAAAAATTTAAGACAAATATCATATGAAATAATTGTGCATCCAAATTTGGCATTAACGTTGCTAAGTGTTTTATGCATGTATATGTAGTTGGATTTGTTAGTCAAATGGGGGGCCAACGGTCACCCTTAAGGATTCATTATGGTATATGAGCATGATATCAATGCTTGACAACTCAACTTATTGAGATGCCAAGTGTGCCTTGCGAAGCCCCTCTTGCTCATTTGCAACATATATAGAAATTGGGTTTTGCGCTATCAATATAAGGAAATTAAGTTGTGCCATGACTAATTGCTATAACTTTTAGTCTAGTGGTAACTGCTTGATTTTAACAAATGGTATTAGAGTGATGTCATAGGTTTGAATCCCTAGGTGTCGCTTAGGGGGAGATTGTTGGTCAAATAAGAGACCAACGATCACCCTTAGGGATTTGCTATTATGTATGGGGTTTGATAGCTGAACCTGTTAAGACACCAAGTGTGCCTTGCAAGGCCCTTCATGTTCGGCATCAGCACCTAAGGAAATAAAATTATGCAATGACTACTAGTTATAACTTGTGGTCTAGTGGTAAGTGCATGATCTTAACAGGATTCATATAAAAGAGGGTCATAATTATAACTCATAATCTAATAATATTTTATCTTCCACTTTTATCATAAAAATAAGTGAATAAAGCAAATTATGAATGATATATTCTATATACTTTCTATCATTTTAGGCATAAGATTGCAAGGTACTGATTTAACCTTTTGTGTGCCCCCAAGCATATTCACGAAAATTGCTTTCACATGATAAATGAATAGGAGCAACTCCATATTGTACTTCAATCTTTGCTATATATATTTTACTTTTCTATTTTGATTTGTTTGTCTTCCTTTTGAAAAATTTTGTTCTAGAATCTAATTTTTTTCTTACGTAACGTTAATATATAATTTTTGGATCCTATCTAATATACTAATTAATTTGGTCAACTATAGTATAGGGAAAATTTAATTATTTTAAGCCAAAAGTACCTCATATATACTAGATAATGTGTGTCCACGCACTTTCATGTTAATGTGTATTTGTGCATTGACTTTAGGTTTTAAAGAATTGTGTGGGCTTTAATACTAAACACGTTAAAAATTAAATTATGTGTAAATGTTAAATATGTGTTATTTGTATATAATGTAAATAAAATTTCAATTTATTTGGATAACAATTATAATTTAAATAAAATTCCAATTTGTCTAGATAACAACTAGATATTATTTATATACAATTTAAGCATTAGTTGTAATTAAATTAAAATATCATTGATTGAATAATAACTATAACTTTTTGAATGTAAGATAAAAATATACTTGATTGCATCTCATACAAAAGTACAACATAAAAAAAATATAGGGATTTAGGAGAACATGAACATATATTATTGGCATAATTAAATATTAAAACATTTAAAATGAATTTATTTAAGAAAAAAAAGAGTCAGTTCATTTAAAATATATATTGCAAATAACTTTTTGTATGTTAAATTATAAAATAATAACATTCTTATATATAAGATTAATTACTTGATATTAATAATATTCTTTACTCAATATCAATTACTTAAATACAAATAAAGATTATGTTATGGGCGTTTTCTAGCATAGTGCAAAATGGGCTGGCAAAAGCCCAATAACAAAGTCCAATCCACGAAGGCCCAGCTTACACCAGCTTGATATCGCTGAGCCAAGTTGATAGGTTGCTAAAGGAACGAGCTTGCACAGCTAGGTCATGAAGAGATGAGCTCAGGTTGCTGAGCTAAGAGGTCAGACAGCTAGGACACGTAGCACGAGCCTGGGACAGAGTAAGGCCTGAACATGTTAGAGTCTAACTCGAGTAGCCAATAGTTGACCTAGAGTGAGCTCACACTGCCAAACGTGCGTACGACCTTTCTTGGCCTAAAGCAACAACGATCTTGACCAAAGCTCGCTGCACACAGTACTTTGCCCAACTAGCAGCTCACCACATCTAAGACCAAAAACCAATAAATGCCCTCAAATATTTCTCAACGCTAGCCTGCAAAATACAGCCCACTGGGTCCCATCCACAGAAAGTAATCTACGAAATCCATTTTGCAGTAGCTTAGGCAGTTTTGTACATTTAATGTCTGATGTAACATATTTGCAATATATAAAATTACACTTATATCTTCCTCTCCTTTATAAATAAGCGGAAGGAGTTCTCTATATGTATCTTGAGCTTGAACACTATATTGTAACTCTGTAAAATTTTCAGAAGCAATAAAAAGCTATCATGGACGTAGGGATCGATGCCGCCTGATTTTCACCGAACCACGTTAAAAACCTCTCTGCTTCCCCACTATTCTTCCTCTTCTATTCTCTCCTCCCTTCGCTCTCATAGCCAGAAAATAGCTTAAGTATCGAAAGAACTTTTGGTTGGCTGGATTTGGACGTGAACCAAAATCCACCGTCAATAGATTATATGAATCGAGAATGTTTTAGCTTATATATTAGTTATGAGAGAATTAATAAAAATATAAAAGACACATGATTGAATAATGAAAATATCTAAAGTAATAAAATCTTCCTTAATGAAAATATATAAAATAAAAATATTATAAATTAATTACTGAGGAATTAAAAGTATATAACTAGCTTGTATCCTGTGCAATGCACAAGTTTAATAATTTTATTTGATAATAATTTGTAATATGAGTTTAGATTATAAATAATAATGTGTTTAAATATTGATAAACTATCATTATATTTTTACTTATTAAATGATTATATAATTAATATAATTATATTTGTCTTAATTATGAAGCAATACTATATATATATTTTAATTTGATAAAACTATTAGGTTAATATTTCAAATTAGTTATTTATCATTTAAATTTTTTCATCTGTTTAAAAATATTTTCTTGATATATTAATTCTTAGGTGAATCTATTTATAAATGATTTTGTTTAAAAATTTAAATTAGCTATTTCATGCCAGAAGATTTAATTATTTAGTTAATAAGAGTTCATGCATTGTCATAATTAATATATTATCTTTAAAAAATGTATTTCAAAAATATTTTTTGTGAAGTTTTAGAAATATATTTTAAATTAAAATTGTAATAAGTGCTCAAAAGTCATAAAAATTTTAAAACAAAAAATTATGAAATATCAAATTTAGTATTTGATATTTAAAGATAATATAAAAATTTGAAAAATGAGAATTATTATATAGATATTACCTACCAAATCAAAATTCGATAGTATTAATTACGTGTTGATAAATGATTTAATACATATAAAAATAATTTTAATTAAAATCTATTAATGAATTTATACTAAAAATTAGATATAAATAATTTTATTAAATATTTTTTGACATATATAATTTCTATAAAGAATAAGAACATATAACACTAGTTTGTATCACAAGCAATGCACAATTTTAATTTATTTTATTTGATAATAATGTGTAATACAAATTTAAATCATAAATTATAATGTGTTCAAACATTGATAAATCATCATCATATTTTTACGTATTAAATAATTATATAATTGGTATAATTATACTCATATTAATTATGAGGGGGTATTTCTTTTAATTTGATAAATTGTTACATTAATATTTTAAATTAGCTAAATTTATCATTGGAATTCTTTTCTTTTTTTCAAAAAATATTCTTAATATATTAATACTCAGGTGAATTTATTTATAAATTATTTTATTTAAAAATTTTAATTAATTTATTTATTTCAAAATATTTAATTATTTAATTAATAAGATTTCATATATTGTCATAACTAGTATATTATCTTAAAAAAATATAAGTTTTAGAAACATTTTTTATGGAGTCTCAGAAATATTGTACTTAAAAGTGATAAAAATTTTAAAAAAAAAAATTATGAAATATGAAATTTAGTATCTAATATTCAAAGACAATATAAAAATTTAAAGAATAAAAACTTTTAGATAAATATTACCTACCAAATGGTAATTATATATTATTAATTATGTATTGATAAGCATTTTATTTGTATATAAATATAGTTGTTTACTTATATGTAAATTATTTAATATACACCAAAATAATTTAAATTAAAATTTATTAATGAATTTAGATTAAAAGTCATATATACATGATATTATTAAATAATTTTTGAAATAGATAATTTTCAAAAATAATGAAGATATCTAATGTTTATTAAAATGGTTTATGATTTCAAAATTAGATAATATATTATTAAAATTATTTAATTTTTCAATTATACAAGTCATTAAAATATTAAAATATTTTTAACTTTTAATTTTAATATTAAATATTTAAATTCCACCTAATTTTAAGTAAAAAATATTTCAATAATATTAAAATGAATATCAAAATTGCATTACTCAAATAAATAAATAATTTTAATATTAAAAATTATAAATTAAAATATTATGTAACAATTAAAAAATTAAAAATTGAATTAATAATTCAATAATTTAATAGTAATAAAATTAAAAAATGAATAATTATTATTAAAACAAATAAATATAGAAATTCTATCCATAATTTGAATTGAAATAATAAATTATTTATTTAAACTTCTATATTGGATCATTCATTTTTGATCCACTTGCTCTCTCTTGACAAACAGAAGGCACTTGTTACTTAATATATTGGATGAAATGAATATTACGACTTTTATAATAATTGAAAGATTTATTGATGTGGTTTAAAATTTAAAAATTTAATATTAAAATATTAAACTAGATATCAAAATTATATTATTTAAATAAATTAATAATTCAAATATTAAAAATTAAAAATTAAAATATTATTTGATAATTTAAAAAATTAAAAATTAAATTAATAAGTTAATAGCAATAAAATTAAATAATTAAATTAAAAATCAATTATAGATAATTTATTGTTAAAATAGATAAATATAAAAATTCTATTTATGATTTAAATCATAGCAGAAAAGAAGAAAATTGAAAATTTTTAAGTGTAGTGATATTTGGGTGCGAATAAGTACTACGACTTTTATAATATTAGATAGTTTGGATGATATATTAATAAAATTATTTAAATTTTGAAGTATATAACTCATTGAAATATTAAAATAATTATAATTTTTATTTTTAATATTAAATATTTAAATATAATGTCACCAAATTCAAAGTTGAAAATCATTTCAATAATATTAAAATGAATACTAAAATTACATTATTCAAATAAATAAATAAATCATATATTAAAAATTAGATAAATATTATTTGATAATTTTAAAAAGTAAAAAATTAATTTAATAATTTAATAATAGTAAATTAAAAAATAAAATTAAAAATTAATTATAGAGAATTTAAATAAATAATTTATTATTAAAATAGATAAATATAAAAATTCTATCCATGATTTGAATTAGAATAGAAAAAATGAAAAAAATTGAAAGTTTTTCTCACTTGTCTTATCTTGACAAGTGAAAAATACTTATGCATGA
Organism: Saraca asoca; assembly: GCA_026873985.1. NCBI lineage: Eukaryota > Viridiplantae > Streptophyta > Magnoliopsida > Fabales > Fabaceae > Saraca > Saraca asoca. Next base: position 10,488 of record JANHAO010025062.1, read on the forward strand.
TATTTCAATGAATATGAGTGTTACGACTTTTATAATATTACAAAGATACAGATAACTCTAAACACCCAAACCCACCATGAAAATAATATGATTAAGTGGCTCTTTAGTATATCGATTAAAATTTATAATAATTAATTCTAAGTTAAATAATTGATTTTAAAGATTATATTTTTAGAATCTTTTAATAATAAAGTATAGACAATAATACTAATAAAAAAAGATACTTTGGATAACTTTTATTTTAATTGAGATTATATAAAGAGAAATATTTAGATTTGTACATATATTAAACTCTTTTGTCTTCATTGGCTTTATTCTAATAATGACAGTAAAATCTTATTTTTCTCTCTCTTCCTTTATTGTCTTGTTCTATAATTTAACGTTAAAAAGTGATTTTTTTTATATATTATCCAAATAAAAATAAATTATATATAATTAATTATCAAAATATGTTATTAAACATAAAATGAATGGATTATATATAATTAATTATTAATATTTAATTATAATAAAATAGTTAGTGAAGGATGAATAAACATATGGGTTGGTATTGTTAACATTAAATATATGAGATTCATGTATACTTCAACATTCTTTAACTTTACTCCCAAGTTAAGAGAGAGAGAGAGAGAGAGAGAGAGAGAGAGAGAGAGAAATTTTTAATCTTTAAATACTTCCTACAGGGGTGTTTAGCATTCTGCAAAATCGATTCAGAACCCAACAAATATAAACCGATTTTATGAAAGTGGATAAATGAGATATGATTTTATCTTATAATTAGTTTGTTTAAATATTAACTAATAACTATTTTGAATAAAGTTTTATTATATAAATTGTTATAATATAATTAAAATTTTAAATGAATTAGAAAGGGAGAGAAGAAAGAAAAATTAGAAAAGATTTTGATTAGATATAATCAGACTAAATAAAAATCAATTTTAAATAGAATTTCTTTTAAACCAATTTTTACTTAAAATTAGATGAGATAAAAATTTACTTTT
>JANHAO010025063.1:0-11447 GCA_026873985.1 Saraca asoca
ATTGTCTTTTCTCATTTATTTGATGTAACACAACTATAGCTAGCATTTAATGCATATAATCTCTCCTTCTTCTATAAATAGGATTGCTTTGTTAGCAAAAGAGAGGGAGAGGCCAATCTTGTAAACAAAAACTCCTGCAAATTATCAATAAAACTTTCGTCATGGACATAGGGTCCGGTACTGCCCGGATTTGGCCGAACCAAGTTAAAAATACTGTTTTTTCTTCCCTCTCTTCCTCTTGACCATCTTCCACAACACTTCAAGGGTGGCATTGATTCCTAAAACCCACATCCTGTTGGTCGAAGTTTTGGACCTCCATACGAGCTGAATTTCGAAGACAACAAGGGGTATATAGGTAATTTTCTTCTTCAAGGGCTATTTTAGTAATTTTATATAATAGTATTTTAGTAATTTTCATTAGGTTCTAAATGGTATTTAGGGCTTTTCACTCTTTAGATATTTTATTATACTGATGGTTTTCTTGTAGTTGTTTTTAAGTGCTAAAGGTATTCTAGTAATTTGCCTTCCTTTGGAAAATTCTAGAGAAAAAGTATTTTGGTAGTTTTTGCTAAATGGAAAAGGGTATTTAAGTCTTTTATCTTTAGATATTTCTATTGCATTAAATATGTTCTTATCCATTTAAGCACATTCTTGTCTTTTCACTTCTAGGCATTATATGTGTTCACATTGCTCTAGGGATAATTTGAAAATTTCCTCCTTATTTGTAATCATTACCTTATTAGTGATATGAGGATGAAATATCTTATATGATGGCTTGCCCAAGGATGATGTCATCTTCCCTTTTACATATGATTTTATTATCTGTATTTAATTTTATACATGACTTATTCCTTTTGATCATCCTTCAAACAATATTAGATTGCTACAAAACTTTAAAAGAAATTAGTTCATTTTCATAATTTTAATGAATATAAACTTCTTGCTACTTGATCTTCTCAACCTTGACATTTTTAAGCAACAAAATTAGACATTTAGAATTTAATTATTTATTATTCTAATAAGTCTTTCTTCTCTTTGGTTATTATTCAAATGATATCTTATTTGTCCTAAATTTTATAAGATGGTAGAATTTTCCATCTAGTTTCCAAAATATTTTCATGTGACACTTCATTCCTTTCTAATTTTAAACTTGAATGTTTCTAGAGTTTTTATGATATCTATTTTTGTTTTCTTATTCTTTTGGTCTTTGCCTGAATGTACCTATAAGTTTTATCTTATGTCATTCTTGACTTGTATGAATTTTCTTGGGATTTTTTTGACTTTGACAAGGTCATTATTTAGCTTGTCATATTTTCACATAATAATCGTTCCTACCTTTTTTGCCTTTCAAGGGTTTTTTTCTACTATTTAGATTGTCTGATCTTTGGGGTGTGACACTGTATTTCTACAATTTGCTTTTCTCATCGATCATTGGTGCTAATTATGTTATTTTTTTAATCAATTTTGTTATATCTATATAACATACATCTTACATACAGATGTTTATCCATGACAATGTTTTTCAATCCAATTGCTTTTGTTGCTATAGTGTTCTTCACTAGATTCAAGCACATTTCTATTTCAATCTTGATTTTTTATATGATCATGATTATGTTTAGTTCTCCAACTTCAAAATTTTGTTGCTATTATGATCTTTAATCATACATGATAACAAATAATTCTGCATAATTTAATTTTGATTATATATCATGAATTCGTTTGTTATTTTTGCATATGTTTTGATCACAACTTAGGCACTTGTAATTGTAATCTCTATTATATTACAAAAATCCCTATCATTATGATGAGTATAAATCAATATTAATCTTGATATCCTCATGGTTGACCTTTTAGCTTAATTTGTTGAAATTTCCATACGGAAATATTTGCGTTAACAAATTTCAAGTTTTGGCCATCCTGTGGTCATAATGCAACACAATGATTATTGACACTCCATGCTAAGATCTGAAGCTAGAGATAATAGTTGCACTCTAATGAACTAATAGTCCATCCATGGTCATTTTCATTGAAATCACAATGCATAGATACTTCATGGCAAAATTCACCAACTAAGAGCAGAGTTTGACTGAATTCGATGAGCACTTCAATAGCAACATGAAAATTATCACCATGATGACCAGCACGACTGGCATTGTGATGAAGAATGATTCCATGATCAACAAGATGACTAAGATTGTTATAACTATGATCAAGATCGACGATCTAAAGAATATGAGAGAGAAAATATTGGTACCGTATGGACTAATGGTCAAAGTTCACAAGAATGGAATGTGGAGGTGAATCATTCAAATTATTGTGGTAATCATGATGCTGCTATCAAAATGAATAGGAGAACCTAAATCCTTTTGTCCAAGAGATAATGTGAATGCCCATTCCTTAAATTTTCAAACCTTTAACCAATTTGAGTCCAATGATGGAATAACCAACCCTCAAGAGCACATTGAAGCATTCACATTAGCTATATTACTCTCTAGAGAAACAAACATAATAATCTGTAGGGCATTTTCCACTACGTCGAAGAAAGTAGGCTTTCATTGGTTCTTAAATTTAAAATCAAATTTCATTGATCAAATCTAAGATTTAGCTAATTGATTTTTATACCACTTTACTACATCACAAGTCCATAAGAAAACCTTTATTGACGATCATAAAGTAGGGCAAGAATTAGTCATTGAAGGAATAGCTTGGTCAATTTAATCAAGTTGCCTTGGAAATTAAGGATTTATAAGAAGTAGTAGCAGTTCATTCCACTTTGATAGCCCTTTGATTGGGTTACTTTTTACAATCCTTAGCAAAAAAGCTAATGGATAACCTGACTAACCTTTTAGCTTAGTCAACAAAATTCATTAATGCAAAAGAAATTAAGCAAGTTAAACGAGTAAATGAAGATAAACAAAAAGCTAATAAAGGTGATAAGAAAGACTATTATATACCAAAACCTTTCTTCAATGATCACACTCTGTATAACACTATGATGAAAAAGACCATGGAAGATGTTAAGGTGGTTGAATTGATGAAGCTGCCACGTAAAAAAACTAGAAAGCATCTCCTCAAAGGGCAAATAATTATTGTAAGTTTTACAAACATTGGAGCCATAACACCAATTAATGTGTTAGCTTAAAGAATGAGATTGAAGAATTGATTAAAAGAGGCCATTTGTAACAATATAGAAAATATGATCATGGTTAAAACAAGGAACCATACAAACCATGGACAAATCATAAGCAATGAGAATGAACTTAATCACACTCCCCACAAGAACACTTTAATGATAAAAAAAAAAGAGTCAAAAGGCAAATCAGAAGTTGTGGGGTTGTAGAGACCATTGTTGTTGGATTTGCAAGAGGTAGAATCTTGAAAATGTAAAAAAAAAAAAAATGGGCATTTTTGATCAATGATGACAATGGAAACTAGAGCCTACCATATCATTCTTTGAAGAAGATTACATTTTGCATTTTAATCATGATCATGATAATCCATGGTCATAACTATGAGCATTCACAATTATGTTATGAAAATAATTCTAGTTAACCAAAGAAGTTCAGTGAATATTCTGTCATATAGTGAGGATGCTTCACATTTTGATCAGAATTTTAACTCCTTGTTAGGGGAACTTGGTCGGATTTTAAAGAAAGTAAGTGCCCATTCTAGGATTAGTAAAGTTGAGAGTCTTTCTATGAACATGGCATCAAATCTAAAATGTAGATGTTGACTTTTTGGTGGTCAATGCACCTAACATAGCCTATAATGCCATAGTTAGGTGGATGTCATTGAATCTAGCCTAAGCAATTGTGTCAATGCCTTATTTTCTATTGAAATTTCCCACTGAACATAGAGTTAGACGAATTAGGGATGATCAACTTACAATCTAAAGGTGTTACATGAGTAGTTTGGAATGGCAAATGTCCAAGATTGGCACATAACTGGAATTTGAACCAAAACCTATGAATGATAAAATATTTATAAAAAAATATAAATATTGTGAATAATCTTGAATCAAAATTTTCCATGAGTCAAAATGATCAGATGATCAAGTGTTTAGCACTTTTGACTTGAATCAAAATTTTTTGAATAATCTTGTGTTACTTCGTTTGTTATTTCATTTGTTTCATTGAAAAATGATGAATGCAATATACCTGATAGGCTTGGCTATTTTTGGGTACATTTCTCTTAAATAAATAAATCCTTGTATTTGATTATGAAAGAGATATTGCAAGTGTGGGCAAAAAATTTATAATTGAAGTAACTATCAAAAGCATGAAATTGGAATATAGGCTTAAATGGTTCAGCAATCAAAATGACAATCTGCTTATGAACATAAAACAACTTAAGTTTAAGCTAATGATTCGATCGCAAAGGCATAAGATGCCTAAAGCATAAATAGCTCATAATTAAGGCACAAAATGCCTAAGAGCATAAATAGCTCATAATTAAGGCACAAGATGCCCAAAAGCATAAATAGCTCATAATTAAGGCCCAAGAGTATAAATAGCTCAAACCAATTAAAGCATAAGATGCCTGGTATGTTTAAAGTGATCAACAAATGTGAACATAATCAATAAAACTCAAAAAGCATATGGCTACGAATGATCCAAAGCTAAAAATTATCATAATAATCAAATAAATATGGAGTTTACTATTAAGAACTAAGCTATTCATTTTAAGTATGTTTGAAATTGCTCATTTTTTGGACCATTGGAGTCCAAGATCAGATGTGAAAATAAAGCACATATCAAGGAAAGCAAATAAATATAGGAATATTATGAATTTAAAGTTGAATAAGCAATTACAAATTTAAACACAATTATAAAACAAGCATCGTGAAGCCTCTATTTTTTCGCTAGTCTGACTAATAAAAACATCTTTCTCTTGATCGGTCAAAATTTCAAGAGCTTGTTCAATATCAAGATCTACCACAAGGCTTGATGAAGGTCGCCTGGAAACATATTCTCCATTGCATTTTCAACATTCTTGGAACAATTTTTCCTCACATCAAGTTTGGAGAAGTCAAAATTTGGAGTAAAGAAAAAAGGTTGGTCAAGCATAAAGTTAAAGCTCTCAATGAATGCACCACCAGTCATACTTTGTAGATCCTTAATTCCCTTGCTTTTATCCTCCAAGTCCTTGGTGGCCTTTTGGGGATCCTTGACCCTATCAAGGAGATTCCCATCCTTGTCATTAATTGTTTCTCCAAGGCTTTTATTGTTAGGCACTAGCTATTGGCATTTAGCATTAAAATGTTCTAAAGAGTTCTAACAAATGGATAGCTCTTTCTATGATTTTTGGCTTTAACTTCTTTAATTGGGATCTCTTTATTGTGATCTTCGAAAAGATATTTGTTTTTCTCTGAAAGTTTGTTCATTTTTGTGGTCAATTGATTGTTTTGCTTCTTACAAACTTCAAGTTGTTTCAAAAGGGTTGCTATTTGATTATGTCAAGCTTGAAGCTTTTTCTCCTTCTCAGTTAACTCTTTCAAGTATTATGCTAGATTACTCATAGCATTTTCCAAATCAATGGACAAGCAGTCTTAGGAAACAAGATCTTGATTCTTGTATTGATTGTAAAACTTTGATAGATCTTGAATTTGGTGCTCAATGGTGATCATGGTGGTTGCTTAACAAAGTTGTTGACTAATAAAAGCATTAGTAAAGTTAACCATGTATAGAGAAGTAGCTTCGAGTATGTCTTTATCTTATTTAAATAATATTTTATTACAGTCAATCGTGGTGGTAGCCGATTCTGGTGTAGAATAACAAATCTATTTTTTTTTCTAGGCTTGATTCTTTAGGGGTTGAATGGGAATGATTTCTTTAAGGTTGATTAGGGCAAAGGATAGCCTTTTAGTACTTCCCAAGCTATAACAACATCGGTCATCATCTACTTGTTCACCACTTTCTTGATAGTGGTAGTATTGGATTTCTCCTTACATGTCGTATCTTTTGTTATTTTTTGCTTTTTCTGTCTTTATCTAATTGGAATAGCACTTGGATGATAGTGAATGATTCTATCTCAACGAAGCATTTTTGAGATAGCTTTCTTTACGATTGGGTTCTGGATTTTTGATCTACTCTGAATCTCAATCAAATAGAGTAGTTATTTGTTTGGATGTTGTTTGTTTAGTTTGTTGTTGATTGTGTTGTTCATTATATTGAGGTTTAATGGAGAGTTCTTCAAATGGCATAGAGGTTGTTTCAGTTTGGATGATGTAGATGTTGGATGAACAATTTTGGTAGACTACGTTTATGATTTGGTAGTAACAATTTCTACCATCCTTATAGAAGCTAGGAGACAATACTTCACCAAACTTGGCATATCTTCTTTTTAAGTTGGCAATCTATGTATAATAAAAATTACGATCAGTCATAACATCATAGGATGAATACAGTAATGATTAAGTGAGATCAAAACAATAGACAAGGAATTCAAACACACTTAATACTACCTTCAAGTCTAAATGACCGATCTATTTGAAGGCTTCGATAATTTGACGATTATGCTTTGGGTACTTTTTTTTTCCAATTTTCTTTGGAGCAATGTGTGGTTTAGACCAAAGAGCAAGAAACAATGGCTCTCCATGATCATTTAGCTAACAAGGAGTGTTGATTTACAAAGAAACTCTAAAAAGGGACTCTTTCTAGTAGTGGATACTTGAATGAAGGTTGGTAAACAGAATTTAGTGGGTTCTTTGAATAAGATAAATTCAATTCCTAATTTTTTTATAGAATAGTTGAAGAAATAGAAGAAAATAGTAGCATATGCTCTAAGGTTTTTTTCCCTACAAATGGTTTTGAACAATTCCATAAACACCTAGGCATTGAAAGTTAGCCAAGTGAGGCATACATTCATAAATCTCAAAAATTCGTGTTGAAATTGGGAAAATGAGGCAATGCTCTAACATATTTTATTATATGGCTATAAAACATAAAAAAAAATTATAAGCTATAACTATTTCTCATTTGAAACTTCAAATATTAGGTCTAGATGATTGTTATCATCATAATGATCATTTCAAAGATCATCTAAAGTTTTTGGTCTATCCTAGGGTTCCATTACATTAATAAGTATAGCTTCTAAGTTCACCCAACCTAGGTCTTGATCTTGACTTGGGTCTTTGTAAGCTACAAAGACAAATGGAAATGTTTTAGAAGAACTAGTCATGATAACTATCAATAAGAATTCAACCAAAACTTAATAGAGGTTTTTTGAATTTCTTTAAATGAAGAAAATAAAATACAAACAATAAACAGCTAAAGTAATGGAAGAATTGATAGAGGAAAGCAAACAATTTTATGCAAGTCAAGGATAAAAGTTTGTACATTCAAGAAATATGGGAACGATTAGGTTGTGAGCACCAACGAGAATGCTTTGGAAGGAAAAAAAGAAGATTAAGCATAATAAAAATCTTGATATTACTAGAGGAAAGCAAAAGGTGTTAATTAGGGGAAAAAAGAACCTTCTTATAAATGAAGAAAGCTTTAAATGAATGAGCAGGATTGAAAACTTTTAACGGACCAACTCAATTTTCATGATGATCATGACATTAACTCCTCAAGCCATTTCATTGATGCATGTTAGGCATAGTAATCATGATTAGAGGCTTGCATCCTTAGGACTACCAAATCAAGGTTAGATTAAAACCTAAATAAATATGTGGTGAAATTATGAATAATAATAAGATAAATGGAACAAAATGTGCACTAAAAATATTTTCTCAATTGATCTATTAAATGACTGGTTGGAGTTCATTAACAATTGATATGCTATCAGAATGCTCAGTCGAGCCTCACTAAAGACTAAGAGGAGGGACTAGTGATAAACATTAAATTAACCATCCAACTGCACAAGAATACATGGCACCTTATACTTATCATGTGGTCCAGTTTGCAATATGCTAACTATTTTGGAATGTTTCTAGTTCTACCTTTCAATGCATATATAAAATTGTACATGTACGCAAAAATGCATATATTAAATTGGAAATGTTTCTAGTTCTATGGTTTAGTACTACTACCTATTATATTGTGACAAGTCAGCTATTTTAACGTCATTATTGAGTGGATCATAAAATTCAGGAGTTTGTTTTTTGACTTATCACAAAATAATAAAAAGTATCACTGAGAATCTCATTACCACAATAGATTTAATTAATTCATAAAAAAATTGACTCTATACCCTAGTAGATTGAAATGTACATATTAGACTAAAAATAGTATAATAGATTTAACAAGAAATTGCAGAGAGAAAACAAATGGAAGAAAAGGATAGATAGAAGAAAATGACTTCTACATATTGGCTTTATTGTGCTTCAAACATCAATAAAGGAATATTTTGATTTTATGGTAAAAATACCCCTTTAACTATCCCTTTTTTTATGGAATTTTTATGATTGGGTTAATGCATAAAATCTTTTTGATTTTTTGGGAAAGGTCAATGTAAATCTTGAAAATATATGTGAGGTTCATGTTGTTTCATCAAATATAAGATAAATAAATATATTTAACTCTATCAACACCTTTAATGATGCAATAATATATATATATATATATATTAATGACCATCTATAATCAATTATGAGATTTGAAAATGAATAGAGCTTGGTGCATATTAAGATAAGTTGCATATGATGATCTTTCACTTTTATATATTTTATGCTCATCATTCACACCAATTATCTTAAAAATAGGATACATCACTAAAAAAAAATCGTGTTGTTTAGTAGTAGTTATATTATGGTGGTTTCTTAAATCATTTCTAAATTTTGCATTTTTTGATGGTTTAGAGAAGTGTTGCAAAGGTTTATAACTTAGAGGTGGTTCAGGCTATAACCACCCCTAAATGGCTCATAATTGACAAAATAAAAAAGATCAAACAAAGCTATGAACCATTCTAAAATTTTAGAGATTGCAATAGTTATTGAAGCTCCTTTAGGTTCGGTTGAAGATTGCTAGCTCCTTTAGCATTCTAGAGATCGTGATGCTCTATTAAAGCTCCCTCAAGTCATGAGTAGAGACAAAATGAAGGACATTCTCTCAACTTTGCTTTAGCCAAGCTCCCTCAATGATTAAAGACATATATCACAAGTAATTTTGGTTTGTGAATCATGTTTTATATTGAATTAGCTCTTGATTTTTGTATGGATTATAGTGATTTTTCTAGGAATTAGCTCTAAGATAGGGATTATATTTGAATTAAGGATTATATCTGAATAGGACAAATTCTTGAATTTGATTAGTTAAGTTCGTATTATTTTTAGTGGAAGGTGTCATGTCCTTATTAAGTTTTAGTATTGTCTCTTATCTTCTAATAAGTGTATTGATTCATCATAGTACAAAAAATATATATATCTCTCTTTCATCTCTTGCTCTAAATTATTCTCTAGCCTCATTTCTAGGTTCCTGAGCTTTTTTTTCCTTATGATTTTCTTGTTTTCTTCTTCTTTTTGTAATAATGCAATGCATGTCCTATTTTAGATTCTTTTTTGGTATATAAGATTCTACTTGAAAGCAGTAGAATCATTGCCTTTGCAATGGGTTTGGTTCATTTTGTCTTAATACTTGCTTTCTTTGATTCTGCTTATGCAAGTTATGTGGGACAACTTGATAATTTGTTCTTTACTAGAATTTTTATTCAATAATTCCATTTATTAAAATTCTTGTAGACCTAGGTTTTTAATTTCATTTATGCAGTATAAAGGTGCTATTTTCTTATGCAATTTATAAAAAGTTGAAAATAGTAAAATGTGTTTAAAAAATAGGAAAAATTATTGATTTTCTTGATTTTGTTTTTAAATGAGGCTGCTTGGTTAGTTTTTATTTTTGGGATGCTATACTTTGGCTAGTAGGAAAATTAGTATATCTAGTTAATTGATCCAATTGGTATGGAAAAGGAAATTAGAGATGAAACTCTTAGTTTGATGTTATATTAAATTGTGTAATTGTAGCATGTTAATAGAAGTCTTTTGCAATAATTAGAGGGTTATGTGATTGACTTTTCCTAATTTTGTGAATGATATACCAAAAGAGGTACTTGGTATCTATTTTGTGGGGTTATCAATTAAAAGATTTACACTTCTACTTAAGAATAATAGCTTAGAGGTGTTTTTTAAGAAGGTCTACATGAAATGAATTTAGTATTTTGTTACAATACATCATTTGGAGTTTAAGGATTTAGGTGAATCCTTGATTAATAGGATCTTGTCTTCTTTGTGGCTTGAGGGTGTAAACTTTAAATTCATATTTTATACATCATGATGTTAATTTTCATGTAAGAATTGCATAGGTTCTCAAGACAAGTCTTGGTTTATAATGGTAGAATTTTGGAGACATAACAAAAAATAAAGCAGTGAAATGTAATTGAAGATGTTCATTTAAGCATTTTCTAGATTTCCTAAACTTGAAAAAAATTCTTTTGATGTAAATCAAATAATGGTCATATTTTTTAGGGACTCAAAGAGAGATCATTATTTCTTATCTAAGCTCTTGGTATGAAGGTTTCCCTTCTCCTTAACTTACGAAATGAAAAAGAAAAAAAAAGGGAAATCTAGCTCCAAAATCTAACCACTACTAATCAATACAAAAAGTACATCCATATTTTTCCTCTCGTACACTCATCCCTTATTTTGCCACTACTTTCACTCCTTTTCTAACACACTGCTTTAGAATCTTTTCATACCTATATGGACAACGATCATTCATAAGCATATACCTTATATTGCAAGGTTGTACTTTTAACTAGTTTATCTAAAATTGGGTTATGCAAAACACATAAACACATATTTTTATTAGGCACATAATATATCTTTTCAATCTAACCTAAATAATTCAGTATCTTTTAGGCCAACTTATACTGTGGATTCTACATCATGCATTTATTTGACCAAAAGCAAGAACTTTCTTGCAGATTGGCAAAGAAATATTTTTGAACATAAAGTTCATTGTAAGTTCTAATAATCATACTCCTTAAACTATCTCATGTTTTCCTTCTTTTTATACTATTCAAAACACTAGGCCCACTTTTTAGTGTCACAAGTTGGCCTTGTTAACCAATTTGACAAGCAAACATGCTTGGTTTTGGATAAAACTTCGCATAAAATCAAGCATGAAGTGTTTATTCGATTATAGGTAATCAAGAATTTATTATTCTTAACTCTTGGGTTTAAGAATTCGTATATAACTTAAATGACACAATAAAAGCTTTTTCTATTCTTTTATTAACTAATTGTGATGCGAATTTGGGAGCAAATGTACTTGTACATTATTTTTTAAGAATTTTTCCCACTCTGGGGGTATTTGTATCTTTTTAGCATCAATCATTTGTCTAGTACGAGAAGAAAAGTACATGATTGTGATCCTTGCATTTTTATCTTTGCATCCATATGAGATAGTGCATTAAAACCCTTAAGAGCTAAGAGAAAAGTCCTTATATCA
>JANHAO010025064.1:0-11446 GCA_026873985.1 Saraca asoca
CTACTAGTTTAAGTTGATTATTGCTAGCATTCACAACTAAGCATTTATTTGAATTAAAAATGACTTGGTTCCCTTTATCATAGAATTGACATATGCTTAACAAATTATGTTTAAGACAGTATACATATAGAACATCATTTATGCAGCAATTAGATGACTTACCAATCTTACCAATTCCTCTAACCTTTCCTTTAGAATTATCTCCAAAGGTCACCTTACTTCCATTTATAGGTGTGAAACAAATGAACTTATCCTTGTTTCTAGTCATATGTCTTGAACATCTACTATCCAAGATCCATAAATTTATGCTTTGTTTCTCACATTCTTGTAACGTGAAGTTTATACTAGCATTGATGGTGCCCGCTGAATTTTGAATCCATTATTGTTGTAGACATAATAGAAATTTTCTTACCAATAGAAGATTTAGGTAACCATATAAGTCTTTCATTTGGTTTTAACAAGTATGTTCCATTTCTAAAAGGACAATCTCTGATGTGATGCCCCTTATGATTATAGTGGAAACAAGTAATATAAGCAGGGTTCCATCTCTTAAATTTCTTATAATATTGCTGCCTAGATCCTAGACTAGTTCTATTATAAGAAACTTTTTGATTCTGGAGCATATCTTCTAATTTTTTGTTGCTATCAGAAAATCCTTGTAAAGTTTTTGTCAAAGTTTCAATCTCAAATTTATAGCAATTGCACTGTTCACATTCCTTTTCAACCAAGACAGTTAATTCAGCATTCTCCTTTTCTAAGTGTCTAATTTTATGAGTCAAAAAATTTCTTGCTCATACTTAGAGGTAGTTAATTGTTTCCTAGTTTTAACTAAAGAATCATACAATTTGACACATAAATTATCTAATTCTTCATCATCACTTTCTTTATCAGATTCTTTTTTAGATTCAGCATTAGATTCATCATTATCAGAAATAGCAAAGAATGAGTTTTTGCCAAATACCTCAAGGTTATCATTGTGTCTAGCCATAAGACATAGCAAGGCATCATCTTCTGATTCCTCTTTTTTAGCAGTAGTATTAGCCTCTTCATCATCCTAAACAACAAAATTTTATTTTTTATGGGATGGGCTCCTCTTCTTTATTTCATTCTCCAATTGCTTCTTCAAGTAAATTGGGCAATCTGGCTTAATATGGCCAGGTTTTTCATGAATCAATTAGTGAATTGATTTTAGTATGCTTTTTCACAAGTTCTTCAAGGAATCGATTCTTGAATTGATTCACAAGATGTAAAACAATTTTTTAAAATCTGTACTTGTGAAAAAAAATCTTCAAGTGATTTATTTATATCACACTATATTAGTTAAAAAAATATTTGAATCAAATCTCATTTTGAACTCACTTATAAAAAATCCTATAAAAATAAAATAATTCCTAAACCTAATTTCGAATATCTTAAATTACATGCTTTAAACTTGCAAATCAAATCAAAATACTAAAGTATATTGTTAGATAATAATGCATATTAGAATTATTTTTCAACATCAAAACTAAGAAAAATGTGTAGTTAGAGTAACCTAGGCTAACAATTTTGTCAGATTTGAAGTTAATTGAAGGTTGCTCAAAATATCTACAATAGTATTAAGTTCTTTCTTTGATTTCATATGATCTTTTGTAAGTAAATCCTAAGATAATTTGATCTAATTATGTTTTATAAAATAATTTGATTTGAGATAGCAATAATCATTTTTAAATGAGTATTTAATCGAAAGATTTTCAAATGAACTTTTCATATGTTCTTTCACAAGTAAAACTTTTATAAAAACTATTTTTGACTACTCAAATTGATTTACCAATAGATTCATGTACAAAAAATTGTGAAATCAACTAAAATCGATTCACTAATTAATTCATGAAGAAAAGTTTTTAAAAATTTTCTTACCAAAGGTTTGGAATTTTCTTTGAATTGATTCACCAATCGATTCAACATCTATTTTTAAAACACTCTGATTTGATTCATCAATTCATTCACTGATGAATTTTCACATAAGCTGAATCGATTTATAAATCGATTAGTTTGTCATGAGTTTGTTATAGTTAGTTATAACCATCACAAAATAAAAAATCAGGCTTTTAAAATGTCGATTATCACAACTATAAAAAAACTCAAACCTTATTTGTTTCCTAACAATTAAAAATAGAATTACAAAAGATTTGTAGAGAAACTCTCAAGGAAAAAACATGATTTAGCTATCTCATTGTTTCTCATCAAATAATTTAATCTTTGTTCAACTTGTTGAAGGATTTACCTTAGATCATTAAGATATTCATCTCAATCTAAGTATTGTATCTCTAACTCATATTTTTACATTGTTCTTTTGTTTATCTTTTTAGATTTCTTGGCTTTAAAAATCTGGATACGAAGGAAGAGATTGATCTTCCCTTTGTGTCCTTATAGAATTGTAAGGTTGATTACAATTTGTAGAAGGCACATTGAATTCTTGGTAGAATCTTCTAGCTGATAAGGTTGATCATAGCTTTAGGAGATTATAGAATTTTTGTATCATAGGTTGCAAGAGCCCACAGAAAATCTTATAGTATAGGTTAGCAAGAAGCCTAGAAAGTCTTGTGCAATTTATTAAAAATTGGTTGATAAGAGCCTTGTTAAAATCCTATGTATTGTAATAAAAGTGATCAAACAGCTGAATATTGATCTAGTGGAGTAAACTTGAATTGTGATTTCAATTCAAGTTGAACCATTTTAAAAATACTGTATCTTAAATATTTCTTTATTACTCTTATCACTTTATTGCATTTTACAATTCTATTTACAATTTTTGGCTTATGCAGAAATTCATCAATTCTACAATTTGGTTTCTTTGATAATTCAATTAACAAATAAGTTAAATTGTTGATATAATAATCTAATTCAATTATTTGATTACAAAGTCTTCTACTGTGCATATCAAATATTATTCCATACTGCATATAATTGTTATTCAATTGTTTGTCAGATTCATTTAAAGTCTATAGCAAAACTAAAGAGTATATAACATTCTCCAATGAGACTAAAGGCAAAATCCAAATTTATATCTTATCTTTTACACATTTTTTTTGGGACCAACAGAGATTTTCTTTAAAATGCTCAAAGGTTGATTGATTTGAAGAATTCAAGTGAGGTATAGATGTATCAGATGTAAGCTTAAAGTTTCTCTTTGTTTCTTGCAAAATTTGTTGTGTTAAAATTAAGTTTGAAATAAGGCTTGAGATATTTATAGTTGAAATAACCAACATTAAAAATAACCAATTTTTATTCCTTAAATCAATTTATGAATCAATTTGTAGTGATTATAACAAACTTGTAACTAATTAATCAATTTATGAATTAATTCAGCTTGTGAAGAAATTCATGTCCAAATTGATTGATGAATCAAATCATAGTGTAATGAAAAAAGTGTTTAAATCGATTAGAGAATCAATTCAAAAAGATTTCAAACCTTCAGTAAGAAAAGTTTTCTTCAAGAATTGATTGGAGAATTGATTCAAATTCATTTCATAAGTTTTCTAGTGATGAATCGATTCATAAATTAATTCACATAGTGAAAAATAGTTTTTACAAAAATTTAACTTATGAAGAAACATATAAAAAGTTTGTTTGAAAATTTTTGATTTAAAACTTATTTTAACTGATTTATTTTACCTCAATTTTCCCTCACTATAAGTTGTTTTAGAAAATATGATTGAGCAATTTGAATAAGATCTCGTTTACAAAAGATCCTATGAAATCAAATAAAAACTTAGAACTAATATTGATCTTTTAAGCAAACTTTGATTAATTTTAAATCCTACAAAACAGATAAACACTCAAACATGAAGTTAGTTTATGATATTAACTAAAGTATTTTTCTAAAATTGTTTTTCAATCATCAAAACTGAAGAAAATGTGCAGCTTAAACTTCCTAGGCTAACAAGGTATATATAGGATCGTGCTTTGAATCGATTTGTGAATTGATTTAGAGATCAAATATTTAAGTACAAACTAATTCGTGTTTGAGTTGTTTATAGGATTCTTATATGAATTGATTCTAGAATCAAATCATCTAGGTTTAATAAAATTTTAAGAAATTTCGAAGTCCTCCCAAAAGTTTGAAAATTTTGTGAATCAATTTAGGAATTGATTATAATGTATATTTTTGAGAGCTAAATCGATTTGAGAATTGAATCAGAAAGTCAAAGATACCCTAGAAAAATTAGAATCAATTACTGAATCAATTTAGGAAGCCTTGAACTTAGTTTTTATATAGTTTCATTTCAAAAGTGGTTTTCATACTCTTTTAAACAACCAATGAACAATTCAGTATCATTGAAAACTCAATTTACTCACCATGTGCCTGCAAAACAAACTCAAGGGAATCTCTGATACTTAAATTAGTAATTGTAATGTACAAAATAATTAGGCATAAAAGATAAGAAAGGTATCAAAATTTATTGATATTGGGGGATTTGACATTCTAAGTCTTATGGTTAGAGCAACTGTTGTCCAATATCATGAGTTGCTTCTTTTTCTCCCACACAGGCTTGCAAAGTAAAACTTACACTTACTTTGCTGGTACCTAACTGATCTTGGATCTAGTTTTTTTAGTCATCATAGCAACATTTCTATTGGAAATGGATGTCTTAGGTAACCAAACTAACTTTTCATTAGGTTTCAGCACATAGGTTCTATTTTTGTATGGATAGTATTTAATATGATCCTTTATGATTATAGTAAAAACAAGTAATGTAACTTTTGATCTTTTCTTCTTTTGTTATTTATATCCTAAGCCTTTTTTGTTCTGAAAGTCTTTTTGATCATTCAAGAAATTATTGAGTCTTATCTTGCTATGTGTAAAACTTTGTAATGTTTTTGACAAATTATCTATTTCTAATCTATAAGCTTCACATTTATCACATGCCTTACTTTCTGTTGATGGTGAAATTCAATTCATACGGAGGAGATGAATTTCGGCCAACTGATAATGAGTTTCGGGACTCAATGCCACTTTTGAAGTGTAGTGAAGGGTGAACCGAGAGGAAGAGAGGTAGTGATTTTTAGCGTGGTTGGCCAAATTCGGGCAGTATCGGATCCTACGTCCACGATGAAAGTTTTATTGATATTGAGTAGTTTGTAGAGTTTCTGCTTACAAGATTGCCTCCTTCCCACCTTCTAACAATGCAATCCTATTTATAGAGGAAGGAGGGGCTTCATGCATTAATTACAAGCTACAGTTGTATTACATCAAATAAATGAGAAAGGATAGTGAAAAGACTATAATCCGGCTGTGGAGGTGGGCCCCTTAGGCTAATTGTAGGCTTATAACTATTGCCGCGTCAAGCAAGACACTTAGGCATCCCGAGCGGGAGTTCCTGGCTTCGGGGGTGCCGCAGGGGTCGCTGTAGCAAGGAAGCGGGCATGAGTAAAGCGATCGAGAACTTTGTCGGGTCGGTCCCGAACTCTTCTCGTTGGGTCACGTTGTCGCTGGGGCACTGCTTCACGAAATATGCCTCGCAGCGTCCATGCACAGTGACAAGGAAGGCAGGGCTTGGCACTTGAAATCACTTTGCCGTTGTTGCTCTTTGCTAGCCCTAGCAAAGCTTCCCGAAATCTTCTCACTGAGGCACAAGAACTGGTCTTCGTTTCCTCGGGGACACGTCATCGCGAGGCCACTTTTACTATACAATATAAGCCCCTAACTCTCGGTGTGCTTTGCAGATCAGGAGTTGCATGTTTCCGAGGCTTGATTCGTATCTTCAGTCACTGTCCTTCTTTGACCGAGATATCATGTCAAGTGTCTTTCCGTTCTGTTTTAGGCCATGCTTTCTCCTGTTTGCCCTTTTTGGCCGTTGGCATGGCACTACCGCTCGTTTTAGGCCGTTGGATGAAAATTTGGCCAGATTCTCTTTGGATTCTTCAAAGGGCTGAGCGGGTCTATATATATATCCTGGGGCGTTGTTTCATTCATCTTAGAGAAACATAATGGAGGAGATGGAAGAGCTTCTTGAGCTTTGGAGCCTTGGCTTCCGACGAAGCTTAGTGAGATGTGGATGGCCTGTTGCATGGTGGCAGGAGACACGGATGGCCCGTTGCACATGGCCTTAGCACAGAATCAGCCTGTCGGGCTCCAACGAGGCTCTCACTATGTCTTTTGGCCACCTCCTCCGGCCGTTGCTTATGGTGCTGCTACTTGGCCAGCCAGCTTTCATGACTTTTTAATTTGCTGTGTGTGGCTCAGGAGGACGTGCCATAGGAATATGCAAGAGGAACTCTGGGGCTACTACTCTTCTACGAGCCCATCGAATGGTAGCTGGCTTTTTGGCTGCTCTTTATTGGAACTGTAGAGCTAGGCTTCCATTCTTTCTCCCCTGATGTACCATTGCCTCTCTTGTTGAGGCCTTTAGGTTGGATGTTTTCTTCTCCTTTTTAGATATTGTAGTGAAGGCTTCGTGCCTTATTGTATGTAAACTTATGATATCTTAATGAGAATTTCTCCTTTCGGCCAATCAACTATCTTTATTCCTCTGATTGCTCAACTTACCATGAGAGAGGTTATGAGTGAGCTGCGCTCGAGAAATTTTATTTGAGATGCGAGAGATACATCCATATGAGAGTTATGGGAATCTATTCGCATGAGAGCTGTGAAAAACTCATCTGCATGCAAGCTGCGAGAATTTATCTGCATGGAAACTGTGAGGAACTCATCCCCATGATAGCTGCAGGTAGTTGTGATAGTTTTATTTCAACAATGGTGAGGTAAAAGCCGTTCGCTGAGTTTTTAATTTTTGTATTCATGAGGTAGGCTTAAGGGTCGTCTCACCCTCGATTTTGTTTGTGTTTTATGCTGTAGTGAGGTGAAAATTATTCACTGTAGCGAGTTTGTTTGTTTGCGATGTGGTGAGGTGAAAACCTTCGATGTAGCGAGTTTGTTCGTTTGCGCTGTAGCGAGGTGAAAACCATTCACTGTAGCAAGTTTGTTTGTTTACATTGTAGTGAGGTGAAAATCATTCGCTGTAGCGAGTTTGTTTGTTTGCGTTATAGCGAGGTGAAAACCTTTCGCTGTAGTGGACATTATAGGAATTCATAATGGTGAAGTGAAAACTCCTTTGTCTAAGCATTGTCCAGCCAATCTGCATCTTTCATTAATTTTGAAATACCATAACCGGTACAAATCAACAGACGACCATTACAAGATCAAAATATGGTTCTGACGGAGGGCTCAGGCTCTAGGGTGACTACTCGCTGGGCCTATTGAGCGTACTGCTCGGATGATCTTACTACATAATCCTATAAGTGACCTCTTCTGATGAGGCCTTCGATGGCATTTTTTAGCGCATGGCATTCTGAGGTGGTGTGCCCAGCCTCGTTGTGATAAGCACAAAATCTTTTCTGATCCCTGGACTTGGCAGGCATCCTCATCAGTCGAGGCTTTTCAAAGTCGTCATTGTGCCTTTCTGTGGCAAAGATTTTCTCCTGTCCATCTGTCAGGATACTGTAGCTCTCGAAGTGGTCTCTGGGCCACTGAGGTTTTGCCTTCTTCACGAGATGAGGAGTGGGGTTGTCAAAACTCTCGCTACCCCTCTTTTTGCTCAGGAAGGGGCCGCCATGGCCCTCTTTATGCTTGGGATCCTCCGTTCCGAAGGTTTCTTCCCACCTTATTTGTTTGGTTGTCCGATCATAGAATTCAACAAGATCTAGAGCGAAGGACTTGTAGAGGCTTCTGTATAGTTTGTCGTCTTTGCGAAGTCCTGTTGAGATGGTTGTCAAAATGCTTTCCTCTGAGGGGTTTTCCACGGAATTGGCCTCATGTCTGAACCGGGCTATATAATCTTTAAGTGACTTATCCCTGCACTAGAAGATCATTGCAAGATGGCAAGGAGGTACGAGTTGTCTTTTTAGCGCTTGGTACTGGTCAACAAATTTCCTCTGGCAATCTTCCCAGCTGCCAATACTGCGTTCGGGGAGGCGTCTGAGCCAAGCGTGAGGTGCTGCCCCTAACGTGGTGGGAAAGACACAACACTTCATTAGGGGTTCGATTGTCTGGAGATCCATTTGAGTGTTGAACGTGTCCAGGTGATCATTTGGGTCACTGTTCCCTTCACATAGCGGGATAACAAGCACTTTGAGTTTCTGCGGGAGAGGTTGCTTCTCGATCTCCACAGAAAATGACGAGGTTTCCTCATAACGCGTCTAATTACCCTGAGGCTGTGGGTGCTCTTCAAGCAACTTCAGCCTTTGGAGAACCTTGTCCATTGCTAGGCGCTGGCTTTCACGCTGAGGGGTTGAGCTTTCTGCACGTTGCAAGCCCCCCAGTCGTTGGCTGTCACGATCATCGCGAACCTCTCTCTGAGCTTCTTCTCGAAGCTGTTGGAGTTGTGCCATGACCTCTTCTTGTCTTTAGGCATTTTGTGCTTGTGCCTAGGCAAGTGCTTTAACAGTTTCAGCTAACTCTTTGACTGTATTTTCTAGAGCCGATCGAGATTGATCAGGTATCTGCACCTCTTGCATTTCAGGCACGACAATATGCTGTTGAGAAGCCGAAGTTGTAGAACTCTGAGTTGTTCTTCCTCTGGCCATTGTTGAACGGCAGTGGAGACTTCAAAGAGCAGATGATCCCCCACAGACGGCGCTAAATGTTAACGATGAAATTCGATTCGTATAGAATAGATGAATTTTGGCCAACTGGTAGTGAGTTTCGGGAATCAATACCGCTTCTGAAGTGTAGTGAAGGGTGAACCGAAAGGAAGAGAGGCAGTGGTTTTCAGCGTGGTTCGGCCAAATCTGGGTGGTACCAGACCCTACATCCATAGTGGAAGTTTTATTGATACTGAGTAGTTTGCAGAGTTTCTGCTTACAAGATTGCCTCCTTCCCACCTTCTAACAATGCAATCCTATTTATAAAGGAAGGAGGGGCTTCATGCATTAATTACAAGCTATAGTTGTATTACATCAAATAAATAAGAAAGGATAGTGAAAAGACTATAATCCGATTGTTTGCAGCATATAGGCTGCGGAGGTGGGCCCCTTGGCCTGACTATAGGCTTATAACCGTTGTCGTGTCAAGCAAGACACTTGGGCATCCTGAGCGGGAATTCCTGGCTTCGGGGGCGCCGCAGGGGTCGCTGTAGCAAGGAAACGGGCATGAGCAAAGCGATCGACAACTTTGTCGGGCCAGTTTCAAACTCTTCTTATTGGATCGCATTGTTGCTGGGACATTGCTTCGCAAAATATGCCTCGCAGCATCGTTGCACAGCGACGAGGAAGGCAGAGCTTGGCACTTGGAATCACTTTTTCGTTATTGCTCTCTGCTAGCCCTAGCAAAACTTCCTGAAAACTTCTGGCTGAGGCATGAGAATTGGTCTTCGTTTCCTCGGGGACTCGTCCTCGCAAGGCCAATTTTAGTATACAACACTTTCACTCAACAACTTTTCAACTAGGATATTCAAATCACCATTTTCTTTTTTTATTTGACTGATTTTCTTAAGCAAGATTTCATTTTCTTTTTTAGCATGCTTTAATTCTTCCACAGCTTTTGTCAATGTGTCATGCAGCTTAATGGATAAATCATTAGTCTCATCATCAATATTATCATGATCACAAGAATTAAGTTCATCCCTAGAATGAAAGAAGGATTGATTACCAAATACCTCACTGTAATCATCTAGTTTGGCTATCAAGCAAAGGAGTGTGTCTTCTTCTTTCTCTTTATCATCTCTAGAATCAACATTTTCATCTTCCCAAAAAGGTAGATTAGCTTTCTTAAAGGACAATTTTCTTTTCCTTTTTTCATTTACAAGTTATCTTTTTAGGTAGACTGGGCAATTCGATTTAATGTGTCTTGGTTTTTTACATTCAAAACACATAGGAATAGTGCTAATAGAGTTTCCTTGATTAGTCTTGTTCTAATATTTTTGAGGAGCTGCTTTCCTCTTTTCTTTGTTCCTCTTTTCTCTGAGAATTCTCTACAAACCTTTTGCTCAACAAGGCCATAACTTCTTTATTATCTACATCTGCATCACCTTTTGATTCTTCATCATCATTAGATATCTTTACAGCCTTAAGTGCCAAGGTTCTCTTCTTTTGTCATTACCATTCTTTTTATATCTCTTCAGTTCTAGCTCATGCTCTTCTAAATTTCCATAGAGCTCATCAATGGTTGGCATTCCCACTTTAAGTGATTCTTTGATGGTTGTCACTTTTGGTTGCCATTCTTCTGTTAAAGACCTTAGAATTTTGTACCCTAAATCTACATTATCAAATGTCCTTCCAAGTAGTAAAAAATGGTTAGTGATAGTAGTGAATCTTTGAATAAGATCCTTAATGGATTCTCCTTCTTTCGTTTTAAACATTTCATATTCAGAAACTATAACATGCACCTTAGATGCCTTAACTTGTGTAGTGCCAACATGTGCTATTTCTAAAGTGTCCTAGATTTGTTTAGCTATTATGCAATTAGAACTCCTCTCATATGCATTAGGGGAAAGGGAGTTAGTGATAATCCATTTAACTTTGGAGGCAATGATGTGTCTTCTTTTTTCCTTTTCAATCCAAAAGGATTTAGGTTTGGGCTATGGAATCCCATTAACTAGTATTTGTGGTGGATCATATCCATCATCAACAATTTCCCATCAGTGGCCTTAATAAAATCTCTAATTTTTTGCTTCTAGTAGGTATAGTGATGTCCATTAAATCTGGGGGATTTATCCAAAGATGGACATTCAGGTAAAAGTGTGAAACTAGAATCCATAACCTCCTTAAAGATAAAAGAGTATTAAGAGCCAAAAGTTCTTATACCAATTGTTAGTCCCAAAAAACTAACAATCTTGCACTTTTTGCAAATGTAAAAATATATACTCTTTTGAAATGTGATTAGAATCTAGATTGTTTTGTAAAAGTGGAAGTCTTTAAGAAAAATGTCTTTGGAAGTTTATTGGATAATCAGAATTGAATTGGGTAAACAGTTAGGCAATTAAAAATAGATAATATGAGAGTGTAGTAGAAATAGTTTATCAATTAAATAGTTAACCCAAAAACAATTAATTGCAGTAGAATATAATTGTGCAAAAAAGTAAATTGCAAAAATCTAAATGACACTAGGATTTTTAAAGTGGAACTACTTCAATTGAAACAACAATTGAAGTGTATGTCCACTGGACAATCCTCAACTAGATAGTTACTTTTATTAATAACAATGGGAATTAACCAAGCTCCTGAATAACCAATTCATACACAAGAATTAAACTGGGCTCTTGCCAACCTGTTGATGTCAGATTTTGGTATGGAGCCAAATTCTGGCCAACTGAGGATTCTTTTGGGATCTCTAATAGTTAGGGATGATAAACGGACCATTGGTCCGCGGGCTTTGCGGATCGGTCCGCATTTTTTTACGGACCGGATCAAGCAAAAATTGGTCCGCATAAATGCGGGCCTAAACGGACCAAGCCCGTTTAGGCCC
>JANHAO010025065.1:0-11446 GCA_026873985.1 Saraca asoca
GAAAATAAATTTCACAAAATTTTTCTTGAAATCTTCTCCATACTCAAACTATAAACCACAGGTCAAATTTACATGCCTTCTTACACGAATACTTTCTCATGTATCTGACTTTATATTATGAACCTGCTTGAAGACATGCCTTCCCATCGTTTTCATAGTTCAAAAATGGTGGCATAGAATAAATTAACTAATTAATTCTTAAGAAGTGTTGATGGTAAAAAGAAATAAGGGTGAGCAGAAGTTCCATATCGATAAGAAGTCGGGTAACCTTATGCCTTATAAGGCTGGAGGACACCCCTTTTCCCAAGTGAGGCGCCTTTTCTCGAGTCGAACTCCAACGGGAATCTTAGGGGACAAAATCGTGCGATCACAAGATTGGTCAAAACGAACAATACCTCGCACAGGCAAAACTCATTCTAACCATTATCATTTGGCGCTATCTGTGGGGACCCCCAATGCGTTGCCATGCACAAGCCTACCCAACTTAGGGGGTTTATGTTGATGGTAAAAAGAAGTAGGGGTGAACAGAAGTTCCACATTGATAAGGTGGGATGACACCCCCTTTCCCAAGCGAGGCACCTTTCCCCGAGTCAAACTCTAAGGGAAATCTTGGGCCTGAGTCAAACTCCAACGAGAACCTCGGGGGACAAAATCGTGCAACCATGAGATCGGTCAAAGTGGACAATACCTCACACGGGCAAAGCTCATTTCGACCATCATTAAAAAGTTTGTTGCATTGCAATTTAATCTTTAAAATTTTCAAATATTTATAAATATGACTCAATTAAATTTTTTCGTTAAATGAGAAAAAAAATTTAGAATGCATTTCATATTTCTTTTCTTTTTTTGTTCATGAAACAATTGGATCACTTCATAATTTTGATTAAGGTTAAATATTTGAAAAATTAAAATTTTAACTTAAATAATTTTGTAAAATTTAAAAAACTTGAAGAAAATTTTTTACCATTCTTTTGTCGCTTAAATAATTCTATCGAAATTTTCTTTTTTTAGATAAACAATATTGAATTCTTTGCCTCAAGACCAATTTAGGCTTAATCATGGCTTGTAATTAACTCTTCAAGGTGGGGATATAGTTGCTGATGTTAAAACAAGTTTAAGCTTGGCTCAATGTGGCTTTTGGTGAGATGGAAAAGAAATTTCGTAAACTTGGCAAGAATGGTGTGAAAAGAGAGAAAAGAAAGGAAGAAAGAATGCCAATGAAATGTATTTAACAATGTATCACATCACTAATAACAGTATTACATGCGATTAAATATATGTTTATTCAGACATTTCATCTATTGCTTGAGCTAAAGAAAATCATCCTCAATTGTTGGTAGACGCCAATCAATATCCCCGTTTGAATAGCATGAGCAAGTATGGAATAGCAATTTTGATTAGTAATTAAGCTTGGAAGTTTACAATTTGATGTGAGAGCAGCCATCACAAGACTTGATGAATGGAATCAACTGGAAGGTAAGTCTTTTGATAAAATCCCAAACTGTGTCATGATCAATACTTGTGACTTAAAAATGAATCTACTTTCTATGATTAAATTTGTAATTTTTACTCAACACCCACAATTCCATATCTAGATTGCAATTGGTTATGATTATAGGAGATTTTTGTATGTGAATTTCATTAATCACCCAATTGACTTTCTAATATCCCTTATACTCCTGCTTTTGAAGACTGATTTGAATGACTTGTTGAGGATTAAGGCTTTGTTTTTGGAAAATCACTATTATGATACATCCATATACCTCACATCATAATTAAGAAACTAACCACAGGTTCTACATCTCCAGTAGTTTTGGTATTTAATTCAATTAGGATCCGATTTGAAAGATAATCTATATACATTTAAGAAGATCTCAATCCCATGAGCATTTCAAACCACACTGTACGAGCAAAGTAACAATAAAGAAACAGATGCTCCTAGCTCTCCTCAGCCTGATGACACGCTGGGCAAATACTTTCACATTGGTAATGATGTCTAGTTAAGGTCTGCTTAAGGGGTAAATTTTGATGGCATACCCTCTAGAAAAAATTTAAGATCCTAGATGTATCTCAATTACTCACAACCTTTGCCAAAACTTTCCATGTAGATTTTGAGTGTGCTTGTAATTGTCCTTCTACTTAATTAGCTAATTGTATCCAAGTCTGACAAAAAATGATGCTAAAACATGCACTTTCCAAGTTAGCCTATCTTGGCCCTTGAAACTTCCTGACTAGAGTGGGTCAACGGGTTAATGTATGTGGTGACTTATTGCTGTGAAATGCCTTGCACAAAGAACATAGTCAACAGTTTTGTCTAACACACTCTGATGCTCAAGTCAATATAATGTTTTTATAAGTATATTGATAATAGTCTAGTTATAGGAGTTTAACTAGTATCCTTATACATGGGTTATTTGTATCGCATATTATGCCCTTAAGGTGAGAAGTGTATGATTATGCATTAATGATGTGTTGATTAGGGGGAAAGAATCTTGCTTTACATGTTAGGGAACATGGTCACAAAATTCATGCATAACCCTTAATGCATAACATGTGGCAAACCATCATTAGATTACTTGATCAATTAAGGGTAACCATCGAACCTTAGGCCATTCGATCGGCTTAGAGCTATTCTAGGCATCTTGTTGTAAGGGCTTAGGTTGATTAATGATATTAGGTTATGGTTGAATATCATGCATCACCCAGGAAATGGCTTTGTATGAAAGTGAGATGACCTACTTATGGTTGGTCGACCTTTATTTAGGACTAGTTGTCACAAATCCTTGAGTTCATTTTAGATTGTGTCATTTGTCGCCTTTGCCCCATATGTCGTTGTTCAACCTTAGTAAACTTTTTATCTTCTAATGCAAGCTGGTGAATAACTATCGTAGACACTAATCATGACACTTACATTTTTAAGGTGCATCATTCACCCTTTACGTCAATTCATGGCATGGATAGTAATCTGGGCCATTCTTTTTCTTGAATCATGATTGTTGGATCTTTCTCTTAGTTCCTTCTTAAATATCTAGTTTGGCCTTTTAAAAATACCTTTTTCTAGTTTGCTCAGAAGTTCCTAGAGATCCTTTCTTCATCTTTTTATCGTCTTCATGCTTCTCTGGCATTCCTTAATCATTTTTCTATATTTTTCAATAGCTTCCAAGGTTTCCCTCTTTAGGTCTGGTTTTCCTCTTCCAATTTTCACAATTTTGATTGTGAAAGCTTGTTTTTTTTGTGATTTTATGCTTCCATGGTTTTGTTTTATTTATGTGCTTCTTGGGTTGCTATCTTGCAAAATGTGTTACTGTATTTGCTATGATTTGTGATGCCTTCCTTTTGATTACTGCTTTAATCACTTATTTTTCCATGTTTATATTGGTTTTTTGCTTGACTTTCTAGTATTTCTAGGTTTGTTTTAGTATTAAAGCTTTTATTTTTAGTACATTAGTCCTTCATCCTTGCCCCTTTCTTGAACCCTTGCCTTTGTTCCTAACCTCATCAACTTTTCTTGTCACTTAACCTAATCCTCTTTTTTGCTTTTGTTCTCTCTCTCTCTCTCTCTCTCTCTCTTTTTAAGGTGGAGTCTTAACCTTTTGTGTTTATGTTTTATGTTTGAAAGGTTGAGCAATCCCATATTGATTGACTTGTCTTCCAATTCCAATCCATTATCATCTTCAGATTATAAAGAGTATTCCTTTGTCAATATCACTTTTAGATTTGCTCAACCACCTTGAACTATCATGGTCGAACACTCTCGATATGTTGATAGAGTAAAACAAGCTAATTTAACTAACGCTACTCTAGATGACTTGAGATAGATTAATTTGGATGTGAAGATGATTTTTCCTTCTACCTAGTGGTGAGATTTTGACATGATAAAGAAGAGTTTATTGAGGGAATCACCTTCTGTCTCATGGAAGCTGACGGGCATCCTTGCAATTATGATACATCGTCTTTCATTATGTTTTATAGAGATATTATCATCCGACTACATGTTTCGCCTCTATTCACCATTTTTAGCAAGACATTCTATGGAAACTTAATGTTTGCCCTTCTCAACTTACGTGGAATGCTTAGGCACTCCTTATCTACTTTGAAGTGATGTGCCTTCAGATACACCAGGATCCTAAAGTGAACACTTTTCTATTTTTCTTCATCTATTTCCAACAAAAGCCTGGGGGTTGGATTCATTTATCCAACGGCTAGACCAAGTGATTTTTAGGAACATGCCTACCTCCGTTCTAACCTGGAGGTTTGCACTGTGAAAGGGTTTCATCCTTTCATTCTTCATGAGGACAAGTGACTTACCTTATGAAATGGATGTCACCCAATTGTTAACTTAAAAACCATCCTTTCAAAGATTATTTGTCTGACAAGTAGGATTGGATCTTTTATCTCTTGGTGCTAGGTCTGCTTAATACTTAAGATATCCTTTGTATGTCTTATTTCTCCTTGCATTATTATTTTGAATTGCTTGTTTGTATACAGGCTTGTATTTTCTTGTTTTCATATTGTTAGCCTAATAGAAAGTTTTTTTCAGATTGACTATTTGAAGATGGATCCACAGAAGCTTAAAAAAATTCATGCCTATACCTTGGCCTATATGAAACTAATTGTTGTGCTAATTGCCTAAATAGAAGCTAGTCTAAACCTTGGTTTAAAGGTTATTAGAGGCTATATGTTGCTAAGGCGCTTCAAGAATTCTATTGAATAAAGCAAGACTTTGTCATCTTATAAGTGACCTCACAGGCCAAGTGACTTCTCTAAAGTCAAGGCATCCAGTTCTACTTTGGATGTCTCTACCCTTTCCTCAAAAAGGATCAAGATAGGGTCATGGTATGAGAAATAAAGGGTCAAAGCGCTAAAAGGAGCTAACTTCACTTTTAATACTATAGATAGCCTATGGTACAAGAATATGGGTTAGACCTCCTTTCTGCAAGATTAACTACTATTGTCTACTGATTTGGAGTGCAATGAAACATTTATGAATGATCATAAAGCTGTTCGGCTCATTAAGTCTTTTACTGTCCAAATAATTCGATTGGCAGCATCTGTTATGTCAGCCATCCCAACTCTTAACCAAGCTGAGAAGGAATGCTTCAAGGTTAACTCTAATACATTGGAGAATTTGTGGAAGGAGCTCAAGGCTAAGATTGTGGAGCTTGCCAAGTGTGGCAAGAGAATGCAAGACTTAAATGACTGTGTATCTAAGTTGGTGAAGGAAAATGTCGTAGTAGTGGCAAAGAAAAAAAGTCCTTCGAGTTACTTCTATAGAGAAATCAAGAGTTGGAAGTTAAGCAAAAGCGTCATGAGAAGGATAAAGTTCTTTTGGGGCTAGGGAAAAAGAGTTACAAGAAAAGATCATCAAAGTTAAAAACCTTTCCTAACCCATGTATTAGTCCAACTTTGACCGAGCTGTGAAGCAGATCAAGCACTTTAATTCTAACCTATCACTTAACCTTTCTTAGATTGATGGGGATATAATCCTTGAAACATTTTGAAGAAGCTTGATCAATTAAACATGATCAATTTTGCTCTTTTATTCATTCGACTTCATATCTCTATCTTTACTTTGCTTCCTTTGCCCACCAATGGGTTATTTAACTCTATAATCTTAAGATCTCCAACAGGTCAATCATTTTCTTCCTTAATTTTTCCTTTTGTCATTTTTTGACCTCTAGTGGGTTGATCGTTTTACATATTATTTTTGATTTTATGTGTCTCGCTTGAATACTGAGGGACTATTTCAATTTTTAAGGCATCAAAGGACTGCTTGGTTTTAAGACCTTTAGATTATTTAATCATTTTGACCTCTGATGGGTTATTTGCCTTTGAGCTGGCATTACATTCTTTTATTTGCATTTCCCATAAGTATTGTTGTTTAAGTATCGAGGAATTGCTTCAATTTAAATGCTAAGGTCCTACTCAGCCTTTTAGTGACTAAGGACTACTTAAGCTTTTAGTGCCAATGGATTTCTCGGGTCGAAGGATTATTCAGGCTTTAAGTGTTAAGAGACTACTCAGGCTTTGAGTATTAGGGGACTATTCAGACTTTGAGTGGTAGAGTATATTAGATTGGATGATAAGGAATCCTCTTTCATTTTATATCAAGTTATTTATTTACATATTCTACTTACTAACTAGTCATCAAATCCAGACATGGTAAGCTCTAAGGTGTGTTACATTCCAAGTGTAGGGAATGACCTTCTTTTTTACCGACTCAAGGTGATATACACTATTCGATAGGCTTTCTTTCACTTGGTAGGGGGTCTTCCCATGATGCTACTAACTTTTCTTTCATTAGTGCCTTTCGAGATTCGTCTGCTCAACAGAAGACTAACATGCCTCTTGTAAACTTCTTTTTCTTAAATTTCCTATTGACTATTTTGACTATTTTTCCTTTGTCTCATTCATTGTGAATGTGGATCATGTATCTAACTTTTATTAGCATATCCAGCTCCTTTTCTTCTTTCTTCATTTGCCTCATTTTGATAATTTTCTCTCCAGTTGAAGTATTATCCCAATTTAATTAGGAGCATAGCTTTGGATCCATAGGTAAGCATGAGCAAGGTTTCTTTTGTAGCAAAGTGCAAGGTTGTTTTATAGGACCACAAGATGCTTAATAGCTCTTCTTCCCACTTTCCTTTAGCTCTGTCCAATTTTTTCTTCAACTATTCCAGAATAATTTTGTTTGCTAGCTTGGCTTGTCTGTTGATTTGAAAGTGTTTGATGAATGTGAACTTTTACTTGATTCTCATCCTTCATTGTACAAAATTAGTAAGATGCTTATTTAACTAGTAGTAACTTTATGTCGATCAACAGTACCTTTGACAAAAGCCAGTAAACTATAACTAACATACATTTTCCCATAGTCAGATACAATTATTATGGGGAGACTATATCTACAAAGAGTTATCAGCTGGTCAAGTTGTCATAATAAAACATTATAAGAAAATTTTACCTATAGATGATAGACTTCCATAGGAATTTCTGCACATTATTTAAAGTTATGATTGTAAAGGATTTTAGCTTGACCCACTTTGTGAAGTAGTTGACCATCACTGCCACATACTTTAACTGATTGGAAGTAATTAGGAAAGGTCCTAAGAAGTCAATCCTCTATTAGTCGAATGGCTATGGATAAGCTATAGACATTTGGTTTGTTGGTAGTTGTCTTTGAACTTAATCAAATTTCTGCACTAGCTTGGTTGTCTCTTTCTTCATTTTGGACCAGTAATAGAGTGATCAATCCACCTTCAACGCTAAAACTACCCCAGCTAGGTGACTACCATAAATCCACTCATGCATTTCTCTTAAGACATAGTCAGCTTCATCTGGTCATAAGCACTTTAGAGAATAGAGGGTGAAGCTTATTTTATATAGTTATTCGTTCTCTAAGAAGAAATATGCTAATCATCGTTCGATCTTTTTAGCCTCTTTCCTATCTTCTAACATATGACCATTTTTCAGAAAAGATGTAATTGATTTCATCCAACACTTTTTCTATTTTGTGCACATAATTTCTTCTGTATAAGGGGCTTAGAGTGTTTCATGTATTATTATTTGATTATTAACAGCTACTTTGGCACTGGCTAGTTTAATGAGTGTGTCCATATAGCCATTCTCTACTATGGGGATCCTTGTCAATTCATACTTAAATTCCTTGAGTAGGTTTTTGCCATTTGGGCATATTTAATCAACATTGGTTCATTGATTTTGTAATCCCTTTTGACTTAGGTGATTACCAACTGAGAGTTGCTGATTAAAATTTTGACTGATTAGATGCCTTCTCTTTTCACCAAATGTAGACCCACTATCAGTGCTTTCATATTCTGCATGATTGTTGGTTGCTTTGAATTCAAACTTCAATGAATTTTCTAATACCAAATCATCAAATCCTTATAAGATTACTCCTACTTCGTTTCCCTTATGATTTGATGAACCAGTCACATATAATACCTAATGTTAGTCATCTTGCTTGATTTCCTTTACTCTGGTTATTTTCATTATAAAGTCTACTAGTGTTTGTGCTTTTACCACTCTTTATGTTTCACAGGTGAGTTCGTATTTAGAAAGTTCTACTACCTAGGCAATGAGCCAACTAACAAGATTAAGTTTATGGAGCACCTACCTAATAGGGCTATTTGTTTGGACAATTATTTAGTATTTCTGAAAATAGGGTTTTAGCTTTTTAGACACTGAAAAAGTGGCAAATGCTAACCTTTATATTTTTTAGTATCTTGTTTCTGCCCCATGTAACATTCAACTTGTGAAGTATATTAGTTTTTGCTCTCTGTTGTTTTCTTAGATAATTTTCAAATGATTGCTCATTTAATTGTTGCTAGGTATAAGTACAATATTTCTCTAAGTTCTACTTAAGAAAGTACAGGTGGCATGGCCAAATACTCCTTCAGTTCTTTGAAGGCTTTTCACACTTATTAATCCATGCAAAGTTTTTGGCATTTTTAGATAAATTAAAAAAAGGAGCTGTTATATATAAAAATTGGCTTATCCCGGATGGACTCACGAAAAGCCCAAGAGCAACAAAAGGACCAGTCAGAAGGATTGTCCAAATCACTACGCCTTCAATTTGCATTGCGAGTGTGACCCCTTAGCTTGAACTTGTGCCCAACAAAGTGAGTTTGACATCTCCTTCTTGATGATGTGCATGACCCCGAATTATGCAATCTGGTCAGTAAAGTGTGACTAGCGACATGGGGCTCGCCAGACAGAAGACCAAGTCATACCTTGCCCCAACGGATAAATGAGGCCCACCTATAGAAGACAATCTGTAGTAGCTGAAAGAAGAGATTTAGTTTGTATATTCTATCTTATACATTAAATGTTGATGTAACATATTTACTACACATGAAATTATCATTGTAACCTCCTTTCCTCTATAAATATGAGGAAGGAGCCCTCCCCGAAAGGGAATCATTTGAATAATAGATGGAAACTCTGCCAAAAGAAAGAGAGAGCTAGAATATGCCGAAACCATGAAAGGAGGAAACATTGTATGCTGAGTTCTTTGTAGAAATATTTCCATAACAATACACTACCATGGACATAGGGTCCAATTTTATCCGGATTTGATGAAATCACGTTAAAACCTTGTGTCTCTCTATTGCTCTTCCTTTCATCTTTGTTTATTTTGTTGTTTTATCATGCTTAAACGGGATAAGGTCAGAGATCCCATAAGAATCCCCCCATTGGCTAGAGTTTGAATCATTACCAAAATCTGACGTCAATATTTTTGGCGCCATCTGTAGGGATCTCACCTGATTCTGGTTCATTTTTAGCTACAATGGCCAAGGGAAGAGCCACCAGAGCCTTAAATGCACAGCCCCATCCTTCGAATGGTCATGTCTTAACCACGAACTCTTCTACTACTCCTGTTGTTAGAGCAACTACTGGTGTCCATCCAACCAGCTTAGTACAACCAGTTACCATTGCTAATGGCACCGATAGATCGCAAACCTGGCTTCAGTGTCAGGAGAAACTTGAACACATGATGGGAGAGCTGGTAAAAATAGTCACAATGTTAGTGTAAGCACAAGCCCAGAATGTGCAAGGGCGGGCCAAAATTGCCGCACCCGAGGTAGAACATTCCAGTGAAACTAACCAGGAGCAAACTTCGCATCGCCACCTATATGGCTGAAACATTGAACCAAGCTGCCAAGTCTCTAGCCAAAGACTGGGAGGCTTGGATGTTTTGTTAGAAGATCTCCTTCAAAGAGTCAAGCATTTGGAGGAGCACCCTCAAGCTCGAAATAACAAGGTCACTCTGGGGAGTGAACTCTCTTCTTAGGGAAATCATGGAAGAACCTCTTCCGTGCAAGCTCAGAGTTCTAGTCATTTTGCTATATGACAGAGACAATGACTCACACAACCACCTGGACCTGTTTAACATCCAGATGGATCTACAAGCTTGCAATCCCTTAGTCAGGTGTCACGTCTTCCCCGCTACTTTAGGTGAAGTCCCTCGAATGTGGTTCAGGAATCTCCCAGCTCGTAGCATAAGTAGTTGGGAGGAATTCCAAGAGAAGTTTGTTAATCAATACAGAGCACTAAGGAAGCAGCTCGCACCCCTCTGCCACCTCGCAACATTCTTCCAGGGTAAACATGAAACACTAAAAGACTATATCGCTCGCTTCAGGCACGATGTTAACAATGTTGAGAAGCCCTCGGATGAGGTTATCCTGATTGTCATTTCAGCGGAACTTCACAGAGATGGAAAGTTATTCAAAAGTTTGTACAAATCCCCGGTTAGCAACCTGGGTGAGTTCTATAAGTGAGCCATGAAACAAATCAGATGGGAAGAGACTTTTAGTCTGCAGAAACTCGAATTGGGCAGTTCAACCCAAAATAAGAAGAGGGGTCACCATGGAAACGGGAATGACAACTTCGACCACCAGCTCACCAAGAAGAGCAAGGATGAGTGACCCCCATTTCCAGCTCCTCACAGCACCTACAGCATCTTGTTAGATGCCCAAGACAAGATCTTTGCAATGGAAAGGGACAAAGAGAATTTTAGAAAGCCTCCACCCTTGAAGACTCCCAGCAAGTCCAGACTTAACCAAGGAAAGTACTGCGCATACCACAATGAGTTTGGGCATGTTACCTCAGAGTGTTGGGAGCTGAGAGATGCTATCGAGGATCTCATCAAAAGAGGTCAATTACAGGATTATGTTATGCTACCTTCCAGGCAGCGGTTTGGGCCGCCTCAGCAAGATCCTAAGCAAGAGTAATCTTCTACAATCAAGACGATCTTTTAAACTTATGTAATTATATAAATTATTTAAATATTTTGAATACTTTACTAATTTTAAATTTTCTTCGCACAAATGATTCGTCTAAATGGCACCTTTTTATTTAGGCACAAGATTGTCCCAACCACAAGATCAATCACCTTTTATTTGGGCATAAGATCGCCCCGACCACAAGATCAATCACTTTTTATTTGGGCACAAGATCGCCCCATCCACAAGATTGGCCAACCTTAATTTCACAGCTCTTATGCGAACTCAACTATGTCACAACTCTCATGCGAACTTATCTATTTGGCCATGAGATCAGCTTGAGCATGAAATCGCTCACCTATTAATTTCGTAGCTCTCATGCGAACACAATTATGTCACAGCTCTCATGCAAACTTATCTATTTGGCCACGAGATCACTGATGGAATGCCGAGTCTAGTCAAATTAGAAGATTTATAAGTCGGATTACCCTATACTTCTTGCAGTATAAGGGCAGCCCGGGTCGAGTCCTTGGATCCTCTAATATTAACAATTAAATTAAGAGATGAATAAAAGGGGGGATTGGTTTGGTTGCAGTAACAAAATTGACAGGAAGCAATAAATTAAGGGTTGTAACATAATGTAAATCAGAACCAGTCCAAAGGGGTTTACTAAACTTGAGATTAATCCTTCATTGATTACTAAGTGT
>JANHAO010025066.1:0-11450 GCA_026873985.1 Saraca asoca
ATTTTTCTTTATTTCATTATCTTCTTTATTTTCTACTACTCCCTCCATTCTTTAATCAAACTGGATAGTTAAAGTGTAAAGGTTCCAGTATTTAAAAAGAACAAAACATCTCTGTAGGATCGACCCGTATTCGCCAATTCTTTACTACATCTATGCCATGCGCTTGTAGTTATTTAAAACGTATAACACATATTCAAAATGTTTACATAATTTACAAAAGAGCACAAGAGTTTAAAAGATGATCGTGATAGTTAGAGATTACTCTTGCTCAATGTACCATCGGGATGGTTCATGCCATTGCCTGGAAAGTTGCACAACGTAGCCTTGCAAATGACCTCTTTTGATGAGATCCTCTATAATATCTCCCAGTGCCCAACATTCTGAGGTGATGTGCCTGAACTCATTGTGGAATGTGTAGAATTTGCCTCGATTGAGTCTGGACTTGCTGAGAGTCTTTAAGGGTGGAGGCTTCCTGAAGTCCTCTTTGTCCCTTTCCATTGCAAAGATCTTGTCCTGAGTGTCTAACAAGATGTTGTAGGTGCTGTGATGACCCGAAAATAGGGGTCGCTCATCCTTGCTCTTCTTAGTGGGCTGGCACTCAGGGCTGTCATTCTTGTTCCCACAGTTACCTCTCTTCTTACTTTGAGTTGAGCTTCTCAACTCAGACTTCTGCAGGTTGAAAGTTTCGTCCCATTTAATCTATTTCGCGGCCCACTCATAGAATTCATCTAGGTTGCCAATTGGGGATTTATACAAACTCTTGAAGAGTTTTCCATTTCGATGAAGTCCCACCGAGACAACAGTTAGGATAGCCTCATCCGAGGGCTTCTCAACATTGTTGACCTCGTGCCTGAAGCGGGAGATGTCATCTCTTAGCATCTCATGCTTGCCTTGGAAGACCGTAGCAAGATGGCATGGGGGCTGCGAGCTACTTTCGTAGCACTCAATACTAATTAACAAAATTTTCCTGGCATTCCTCCCAACTGCTGATGCTGCGAGCTGGGAAGTTCCTGAACCACACTCAAGGAACTTCACCTAAAGTAGCAGGGAATACACAACACCTAACTAAGGGGCTTCAAGCTTACAAATTCATCCAGATGTTGAACAGGTCTAGGTGATTATGTGGGTTACTGTCTCCATAATACAATAGAATGGTTGGAACTTTGAGTTTGCACGGAAGGGGCTCTTCTATGATCTATTTGGAGAAAGGGGTCTACTCCCCAAAGCGACTTTGGTCACTTTGAGCCTGAGCATGTTTTTCTAGGTGCCTAAACCTCTGAAAGAGGACTTCCACCAAAATGTCCAAGCTCCCCAATCTTTGGCTAGAGACCTGGTGGCTTGGTTTAGTGTTTCGATCGTGTAGATGGTGATGCGATGTCTGCTCCTGGTGAACTTCATCAGAATGCTTATCAAGACATAGCCATTCAGTGGAAGGGGCTACACATTTGAGGCTCTAGTGGCTCTTCCTTTAGCCATTACAATAAGAAGCAAACCAAAACAGGCAAGATCCCCACAGACGGTGCCAAACTTCAGTCAAAGATGTTGATAGTGAAATATGTTCATTCGGAGAGCCCAAACTTCAGCCAACGGGGAGGAATTCTTACAAGATCTCTAGCCTTCTCCAGTTCAAACACAGCAAGACCACAAGATAAACATAGAGGAAGGGAAGAGTAGAGAAGGAGGCATAGGGTTTAATGTGGTTCGACCAAATCCGAGTATTACCGGACCCTACGTGCACAGTAGCGTATTATTCCAATGGTGTTTTTACCAAGTTACAACACTCAAACTCTCTCTTTTTTCTTCGGTAGAGTTTCTGCCTATGTTTTTCAGGGCTCTCTCTCTTTTTACAGAAGGCTCCTTCCTTATATTTATAGAGGAGAGGAGGTCATAATGGTAATTACATATGCAACAAATCTATTACATCAACATTTAATGTAAATGACAGAATATACAGACTAAATCTCCTCCTTCAGCTACTATAGATTGTCTTCTACAGGTGGGGCCCCATTTGTCCATTGGAGCAAGACAAGACTTGGTCTTCTGTCTGGTGAGCTATGTGTCACTACTTGCACTTTACTGATCGAATCACACAGCCCAGGGTCATGTAGATCATTAAGAAGGAGATGTCGCACTTGTCCTATCAAGTTTGAGTTCGAACTAAAACGTAGCACTCGCAATGCAAATTAAAAATGCAGTGACCTGGGCAGTTCTCCTAACTGGCCCTTTGTCGTTCTTGGGCCTTTTGCACGTCTATCCAAGATGAATCAATTTTATATACAACATAAGCCCCCTAACTCTCAACTCTCACTGTGGGCTGGGAGTTAAAATGTCTTCGATTTCTAATCAGTCAAAGTCTTCTTCCGGGATTGTCATTTCATCTGCTCTAAGCCATGCTCCTCGTAGCACGTGTTTAGCAATTATTGCTGAGTCAATTTTATGACGATTGGGAGAAGTGAATCTGGATTCTTTAATTGGGCCGGCCCTAACTCTATATAAGGGAAAGACAATCCCTTCTACCACTGCATTAAGAAAATCATAGAATTTTCTGATAAACCACCACCATTTTCAGCATTCTATCCCTCTGTTAAGGCATGTATGGTCTGTTGCATAGAGAGGCTAGCAGACTCAGCTTCTCTGTTAACATGGGAGGATGTCATATGGATCTCAGACTGCGCTCTCCTGACTCCACCGAGAAGCAACTGTTCGGCTAGCCAAGCTCCCGGGACTTCCTAATTAGCTTCCTTTAGGAGGAGTAGGCAGTTGAAGGAAATAAGGAGCTACAGTGTTGCTGCTGATTGTGCATTAGAAGAAGAAAGTTACGGCGTATAGGCTCTTATAAGCTAGGGTGCAACCATTCGTGGCTGGTTCCTCTTCTTGGTCATAGATTTTCCCTTTTGTATTTTGGGTTAGTCTGCATTTAAGGCTTTCTGATGTACATTTGCCTCGTTGAGGTCTTTTAGTGAATAAAACTTCAACTTCTTTTTGCAATTTTTTGCTTGTTATCTTGTTTCTCATATGAACATTTTTGTTCGAATAATTTGTGAGACCTATGGATAGCCAAAAAAAGTTTGTGAACTGGAGCAATCTTGTGCTCGGGACGATCTCGTGGCCAAATGGATTCGTTCACATGAGAGCTGCAAAATTAATAAATGCACACGAGAGCTGTAACTTTAATGAGTGAGCAATCTTGTGCTCAGGCTGATCTCGTGGCCAGATGGATTCATTTGCATGAGAGCTATGAAATTAATAAATGTGCATGAGAGCTATGACTTTAATAAGTGAGCGATCTTGTGCTCGGGTCGATCTCATGGCTAGATGGATTCATTTGTATGAGAGCTATGAAATTAATAAATACGCACGAGAGCTGCGACTTTAATAAGTGACCGATCTAGTGGTCGGGGCGATCTTATGCCTAAATAAAAAGTGGTGATCGATCTTGTGGTCGAGGCAATCTTATGCCCAAATAAAAAAGGGTGACCGATTTTATGGTCAGGGCAATCTTGTGCCCAAATAAAAGTGTACCAAATAAGCGATTCACCTATTAGAAGAAAAGTTTAAAATCAATAGTCATATTCAAAATGTTTACATAATTTACAAAAGAGTACAAGAGTTTAAAAGATCGTCCTGATAGTTGGAGATTGCTCTTGCTCAATGTGCTGTCAGGATGGTTCAAGCTGCTGCTTAAAAGGCTGCATAACGTAGCCTTGCAAATGACCTCTTTTCATGAGATCCTCTATAGCATCTCCTAGTGCCCAACATTCTGAGGTGACTTGCCCGAACTCATTGTGGAACGCGTAGAATTTCCCACGGTTGAGCCTAGACTTGCTGGGAGTCTTCAAGGGTGGAGGCTTCTCAAAGTCCTCTTTATCCCTTTCCATTGCGAAGATCTTATCCTGAGCATCGGATAAGATGCTATAGGTGCTATAATGACCCGAAAATGGGGGTCGCTCATCCTTGCTCTTCTTAGCAGGCTGGCACTGGGGGCTATCATTCTCGTTCTCATAGTTACCTTTCTTCTTGCTTTAAGTTAAGCTGCTCAACTCAGACTTCTGCGGGTTGAAAGTTTCACCTAGGTTGCCAACTAGGGATTTATATAGACTCTTGAAGAGTTTTCCATCTCTATGAAGTCCCATCAGGATGGCAGCTAGGATAGCGTTATCCGAGGGCTTCTAGACATTGTTGACCTCGCGCCTGAAGCGGGCGATGTAGTCTATCAGCATCTCATGCTTGCCCTGGAAGACTGCAGCGAGATGGCATGGGGGCGCAATCTACTTCTACAACATTTGGTGCTGATCAACAAACTTTTCCTGGCATTCCTCCCAACTACTAATGCTACGAGCTGGGAGGTTCCTGAACCACACTTGAGGAACTTCACCTAAAGTAACAGGGAACACGCAGCAC
This sequence comes from Saraca asoca, assembly GCA_026873985.1. Classification (NCBI taxonomy): domain Eukaryota; kingdom Viridiplantae; phylum Streptophyta; class Magnoliopsida; order Fabales; family Fabaceae; genus Saraca; species Saraca asoca. The sequence goes on from JANHAO010025066.1 coordinate 4,402, forward strand.
CTGACTAAGGGGCTACAAGCTTGCAAATTCATCTGGATATTGAACAGGTCCAGGTGGTTGTGTGGGTCGCTATCTCCGTCATACAGCGGAATGGCTGGAACTTTAAGTTTGCACAGAAGGGGCTCTTCTATGATCTCTTTGGAGAAAGGGGTCTGCTCCCTAAAGCGACTTCGATCACTTTGACCCTGAGGATGCTTGTCTAGGTGCCTGACCCTCTGAAGGAGGTCTTCCACTAAAATGCCCAAGCCCCCCAGTCTTTGGCTAGAGACCTGGTGGCTTGTTTCAGTGTTTCAGTCACATAGACGGTGATGCAATGTCTGCTCTTGGTGAACTTCACCGGAACGCTCAATCTTAGGCACAGCGGTCTCAGCCCACCTTTGCACATTCTGGGCTTGTGCTTGCACTAATGCTGTGACTGTCTTAGTCAGCTCTCCTACCATGTGCTCAAGTTTCTCCTGATGCTGGAGCTAAGTTGGTGATCCATCGATGCCGTTGGCGATGAGAATGGGTTGCACTATGCTGATTATTCCAATGCTATTTTTACCAAGTTATAACACTCAAACTCTCTCTTTTTTCTCCGGTAGAGTTTTTGCCTATGTTTTTCAGGGCTCTCTCTCTTTTTACAGAAGACTCATTCCTTATATTTATAGAGGAGAGGAAGTCACAATGGTAATTACATATGCAGCAAATCTATTACATCAACATTTAATGTAAAAGATAGAATATACAGACTAAATCTTCTCTTTTAGCTACTGTAGATCGTCTTCTACAGGCAGGGCCCCATTTGTTTGTTGGAGCAAGGCAAGACTGTCTATCTAGCGAGCTATGTGTCGCTACTCGTACTTTGCTGACTGGATCGCACAGCCCGAGGTTATGCAGATCATTAAGAAGGTGATGTCGCACTTGTCCTATCGGGTTCGAGTTTGAACCAAGGCGTGGCGCTCGCAATGTAGATTAAAGATGCAGCGACCTGGACAGTTCTCCTGATTGGCCCTTTGTTGCTCTTGGGCTTTTCGCACGTCCATCCAGGATGAATCGATTTTACATACAACAATACATTTGTAAATTGTTTTAACAAGCCATCAGTTTTATTAAAAAAAATTATGTAGTAGCTTAAATTAATAAAATTGATAAAGTTATAACATTTTATGTAATCTATACATGCAAAATTTATATGAATTTGTAATATTTTATAAAAAAAGGAAAGGTAAGGCTCCTAGCACTTTTGTTTATCGATTTGCACTTCTATGATGGTCTATTTTTTTAAGTGTAACATATTTAATTCTAATTTGCCAATTATAACAACCTAACAAGGGGTTTAAAGGCTTGTCTTGGTGTAGTCGGGAAACGTCCCAAAAAATTAATTCCCCACTACATGAATGGCCATGGCGAGGAGATCATGCCTCACTCAACTGGTGGTTGCCAAGGAATAGCTACAAAATTTTGACATTGGTCACAACTTCTTATTACATTTTGAGCATCTTACTTCATCAAGGGTAAAAAATACCTTGATTGTAGGGCTTTTCGAGCCAAGATTGCCCTAGCAACATGACTCTCACACATCCCTTCATGTAATTTTCATAGAATATAGTTTCCCTCTTTATGGGTAAGCACCTCAAGATGGATAAAGAGAAGCCCTTTTTGTAAAGCTAATCATTTTCCAAGTTACATGCAAGTTACGCACTTCTTTATTTTCTATATTTCTAACAGGTTATCATCAATTGGCTTTCCCTATAGACATGAAATGAGAAGATCCATCTATGAAGAAGATCGATCAACTGCCATGGTTTTTTCCTATTTTATACTTGGCTCTAGTTGGATATCTTGCAAAAAACTTCTATTTTCTATTGAAGTTTTCATAATAGCAAGTTTTGATAATACATTTGCTTGATCATTTTTTGATCTTGGAATTTATTTTAGTTAAAATAATCAAATAGTAATGAACTTCATTACCTTTGTAGCGTATTTTATTAGACAAGTAACTTTGGTTTCATATGTCCTATTTACCTGCCCTACCATAAGTTGAGAATCACTTAGTGATTTTATTGCTCTCATTCCCATTTTTGTTGCAAGTTTAAGGCTAACTTTCAGTGGTTCATATTTGGCTTGATTGTTAATCATCCGAAATTTGAACTTAACTATGCATTCAATTGTGATTCCATCCGGTCCCTCCAAAATCCCTATACTATCCCCTTCTTGTTTTAAGATCCATTTGTAAATAATGACCATATGAATGGCAAGTGATCATTTAAACATTTGGGAGATTCTTGGTCATTTCTACAACAAAGTCCACCAAAACCTAAGCCTTAATAGCTTTCGTAGATTAAAATTTTATTATGTATTCAATAAGTTCCACAACTCATGTGATGTGATCTCCCATGGAAATACCCATGGATCTATCTCTAATTTAGCAAAATTCAATAGTAAACTTGGGGTATTCATGCCACACTTTAGAACGGTAGGAGGAGAGTGATAAGTGATAAAAATGGTAGCAAACTCTTTGATAAGTCTCAAGTTCTTGCTAGAACCCTAGGAGAGAACTTGCTCAAAGAAGAAACATTTTTATTTCATAAATTTGTCAAATCTAAATGGTAAGGGAAACATGCTTTCCCTAATAGCAAATATTCACTAAAATGGGCTAGATTAAGGTCCCAGACAAGCCCACTAAAATACCAAACAAAATTGGCCAAAAGAAACATAAGTCTAGGCTTTTACAAATAGTCAAACACAAGCCATAAAAATAGTCCAATTGACCTTTCCAATTGAAGCCCAAATTAGCCACAAAGCAGCCTAAAAAAGTATACAATAAAAAAAATAAAAAAAGCCCAAAAATTTTACATAAAAATAGCTTAAAAATATGCTAAATAAACTAGCCATGTGTGTCACAAAGAGGCTATTAGCCTAGAATACTCTAAGCTACATATTTTCCTTAGTTTTAATGTTGAAAAATAATTTTATCTAACAATTTCTTTTAAGTGTTTTTGATTTGTTTTTGTAGGTTCAAAGATATTTGATTCAAGATTCAAGAGATCCAAGATTTTTTAGGACTTATTTTTTTAATAGGATCTTTTGTAAATAAGCTCAAATGGTGTATGATCCAGATTCGTTTAATTAAACAATGAAGTAGAAAAATTATTTGAAGAAAACAAGATTTTATAAAACTATTTTTTACATCATACTTCAATGTGACATCAATGCATTAAAGAAGTTATGAAAAGTTCATATTTAAATCGAAGTCAGTTCAAGGCATGAAGTACAAATTGTCTTACTGAAGGTTAGGAAAAATGGTTACTTTGATGTGGTAATCGATACGAAGACTATGTTTAATAGACTACACTTCGATGCATTAGTAAATAATAGATTGTAATCAATGCCACTTCGATGCAATAACTAAAAATTAGTTTTTCTATTACAGATGGTTACAATAGGTATAATAGCCTAACTTCCCTTCCTATGTAAACGTTTTCACACAGCTTTTCTACAACAGTTCAATGTGAAATTATCTAAGAAAGAGCTAAACATGATTTTCTCTCTACTTCATCAATTCTTTGAGATTTCTTCAAGCTTATTGGATCAAAGATCATCTCAAGTTTATTGTAGTTTGTTTGAGATTTTCATCTCAAACACTAATATTATATTTTCAATTCCTTTCTACTCTAATTCATTTTATTTGATATTTCTAGGTTTTAGAAATCTATATAGGTTTAGAAGAGCCTGTTGTAATTCTTCCAGGTTAATAAGAAGCCTATTAATTTCTTGTGTGTTTGTTGTAAAGACTGGCATTTCAGGAGCCTGTCAATCTTGATAAGTTTCTTTTTTAATTCAGGGGTCTTTTGGTTGAGAAAGATTAAGTGGAGTAAACTTGAATTGAGGTTTCAATTCAAGTTGAACCACTTCAAAAACCTGTGTCTTCAACTTTCTTTTTCTGCAACTACATTTTAATTATTCTTGCTGCTAATTTCTAACCTTTATCACCTTCACTTCTACTGGTTATCGATTCTCTGTATATCTCATCAAAAGAAAGATTAATTTTTGATACTGGTGTATATAATTCTCCAACAAGAAAAGGGTAAGATCCATTGATTTCTACAATCATAATTTTTCTTTACTAGGACCATCAGGGACTACAATGTTGGAGCTGAGAGTGATGCCAAATGGATGCTTCAAGGGCTGTCATGTGGACAATGAAGTCATCCTAAGTGGATGGCATGACTTCTATGCAAATAATACTTGAACTCCCAAAGCCTTGCTCTCCATGTGAGCTCCAAAGTGTATGACAAAGTCCTTAAATTACTTTCCTCATCTTCTTTACCTTGGCTTTAGTTATGGGTCCACTTGGCAAATGCAAGGCTTCTTGGTGATCCTTGGCTTGGTTCTCCATGTTCTCATCACTCCCTCCCTCCTCAAAAGGATTTGACCTCGAATTAAAATGATGTGATTTCTTTTGGAGATGCCTATGGATGTATTCCCTATTCAACAAATTCAGTATCAAATTTGAAAGAAAAAGAAGGATATTACATTTGACACTCTAGAAAGATGGAAGGAGAGTGATAAGTGATGAAGATTGATACCACAAAGAGGAAACTCTTTGATAAGTCTTCAAGTTTTAGTAAGAACCTTAAGAGAGCACTTACTCAAAGAACATTGTTCAATTCTCAATTTGCTAAATCTGAATGGTGATGGGAACATGTTTCCCATTATAGCAATTAGGCTCAATTATGAGTTGGATTAAAGTCCTACACAAACCCAACAAAAAATATACAAAACTAGCCAAACAAATAAATAAGTTTAGCCTAAAACAAGGCCAAAACATCAACCACAATAATACTCTAATATGGCATCAACAATCATCCCACAAACTAGCGAACAAATGTACTAAATTAGCCACTAAATTACAAAAATAAAAGACATCAAATAGCCCCAAATTACTATCAAAAAGGTCTCAAAGGTGGCCTATAAAATAACATAAAATAATAGCCTAAACATTATGACAAGGTTAATTCTAGATAGAAACTCTAGGGCAAATTGATGGTAAATTTTGAGATTCCAAATGGAAAAGTTGGACTACATGAAAGTTATAGAGCTTTCTCTTAGCTTTCCAACCATATAAAGATTGATCTAATCTAACATCTAAATCTTAAGTTATAGCCCAAAATCTGAAATAGTGTCAAAACCCCAACATTAAGCATTTAATTCAATTAGGCTCTAAATCATGACCAAATCACAAAATAAGGAAAATTCAAAAAATTAAACTTGATTAACAATCTAAGAGGCAGAGTATAAGAGGAAATAAGTGTGAAAATATTTTTTCTCATTAATCCTTTAAGTGAATCTCTTCTAGTTGTCTATGTGCTGGCGGTTGGCTTTAGGTGCTGCAAGAATGAAGTCAAATTGGCATTCTAATCCTCTTGATGTTGGCAAACTGTGGGGCACTTCTTTAGGGAACACCTCTTGATATTTCTACAAAATAGACTGAATGGCACTAGGAAAATCATTAGTTTCATGTTCATCATTCAAGAAAGCACCTTTGCACAAAAGAATGAACATAGGCCAATCACAATACAAGGCTTGTCTCACATCACTAGCCTTGGCAAAAACACTTCATTTCTTCATTTCTTGTTTTTCTTCTTCTCTCAACTCACTTTTGTTACTTTTTCTTCATTCCTGCTCTCTTTTGTTTCATTCTTGCTCTTTTGCTCATCTTTCATTTTCTTCTCTATTTTTATTCAATCTTCCAAATTTGCTTAGGAGTGTGGTGTACAAGATTAATGGTTTTATTGTCCTTCTTAAAGCTATATGGGTTTAAGTAGCCATCATGCATGACATGTCTATCAAATTGCCATGGCCAACTAAGCAATATATGGGTACCTTGCATTGGAACAACATTATGAAAAATTTCATCTTTATACCTCCCTATAGAGAATGAAACTAGCACTTGTTTTGTTATCTTTAGCTCCCCACTTTCATTTAACCATTAAAGTTTATAAGGAGTGGGATAATCTAGGGTAGGCAAAGCCAACTTTTCAACCTTGATTGTGATAACAACATTTGCACAACTTCCCTCATCAATAATCACATTGAAAACCTTTCCTATGACATGGCATCTAGTATGGAAAATGTTCTCCCTTTGCTCTTCATTACCCTCTTTAGTTTGGGTATTCTCTTTTAACTGCCACATCACAAATATCATTGCTCTCTTCACTACTTGAATTAGAGCTTTCCTTTTCTTTTTCTTGCTCACTAGCCAGTTCCACTTACCTATTAGCTTTCAATGTCATGACCCATTTGTTAGGGCATTGATAAGCATAATAGTCGTGCCTTAAACATTTGAAGCATTTTTTGTTTCTTTGCTTTTGTGGCATCTCCATCTTGTTTTTGCCTTTAAGATCATCACCCTTTGGCTTTGAGGAAATCTTGGCCATGGTCCTTTTGGTAGCTTGGAAGTCTCTTGAATCCTGTCTTTTATCCAAATTAGTCTTCCAAGATGAACTTGATTGATGTGCAACCTTTGAGGAGGTCCTTCTCTTAACTTGTCTCTCCACCTTCATTGCCATGTGTACCATGTCTTCAAGTTCCACATAATATTATAGCTTAACTATTTTGGCAATGTCATGGTTCAATCCATGAAGAAACCATGCCATAGTGGCCATCATGCATGACATGTCTATCAAATTGCCATGGCCTACCAAGCAATATATGGGTACCTTGCATAGGAACAACATTATGTAAAATTTCATCTTTATGCCTCCTTATAGAGAATGAAACTAGCACTTGTTTTGTTACCTTTAGCTCCCCACTTTCATTTAACCATTAAAGTTTATAAGAAGTGGGATGATCTAGGGTAGGCAAAGCCAACTTTTCAACCTTGATTGTGATAGCAACATTTGCACAACTTCCTTCATCAATAATCACATTAAAAACCTTTCCTATGACATGGCATCTAGTGTGGAAAATGTTCTCCCTTTGTGTTAGTGTATGCCCTAGAAGCCAATCATGGGATGATTGTTTGTTTGCATACATTATATTACATTTTAATGGCAATTCAATTA
>JANHAO010025067.1:0-11447 GCA_026873985.1 Saraca asoca
TTAAGGTTATGATTATGATGCATCACTTAAGAAATGTTGTTTAAGTGTATGTTACAAGTAATACATGTTAAAATCTCTCTCTCTCTCTCTCTATATATATATATATATATATATGTCTCTACGTAATTTTAATTTTTGTTAGTTTATTTCATAAATTTTTGAAGTTGAGTTTAATTTATTTATATGTAAACTTTAAGTGTGACAAACTCTTATCAATGAATCTGCAATATCTTATCTATGCTTTCCTTTGCATAATTTTCTTACTCGTTACCAAACTTACATTTTTTTTTTAAAAAAAAAGGTTCTCACAATATATAATTTTTATAAAAACTAGTTTTTTTTTTATTTGAAAATCAATTGACCTCTGAAACTTAAAGTAGTTATTAATTTAGAAATTCGTCCAATGACATATTTTCTCACTCCACGGTTGACCTTTGTGCTCTCACTGACTTTGAATTACGGACAACACAAAGAAGAATAAACCTTTTTTTTTTTTGGTAAACGGGGAAGGATAAACTTCCTCAATACATAAGCCAACATCAATTGATAGATAATTTCTTTAATATATATAATTCAAAATGTATATAAATTATGATCAATTACGACTCAAGAGTACAAGTCTATTCATATTTTCTTTATTTCCAACACATTATATATAATATAATTTGAATTAAATTAATTTTACATATTTTAAAAAATAGTGTGATATATACTACTATCAAAAAAAAAAAAGACGGAATGCATAAAAAAGTTTTTATAATGAGTTTTTTAAAAAGATAATAAAAGTTTTAATTTTTATAATCTTTTTAATTTTATAAAATTTATAATTTTATTTATTTAATTACATTCTAAAATTTAAAATTATATATTAAATTTATATTATAAAATCTTATGTATTCATTAAATTATATATTAATATTTTATTTTTATTGACTTATTATATTTATTTTTTAAAATTATCAATGAAAAATATTAAAAAAATTAAAAAAAATTAATTAAAATTTAAATTATCATATTAAGTGAATTAATATATAATTATATAAAATAAATTTAAATTTAATAAAATTATAAATATTAGAATTTCAATTATATCCCCGTCTAAATGGTAAATACTTTGCGTTCCCTAATATAAGGGAGAGAAATCATTGGTTCAACTCATCGTTTTATTAATGATCCCCCCAATAAATGAGACATGACTATTTAGACTTTTTTATCTTTAAACTGAATCATATATTATCACAAGTAGTTGAATCTATCGATCAGTGCATGTATTATCATTTATTAGCTTTGTCACATGGAAAAAATGTTCTTGCATATATTAAATTATTTAGTACTACATGTGATCTACGAGCACGTGTAGCTAATTTAAATTAATAAAATATACATCCCCTCTACATTATTAATCAAATATCAAACTAACTTTCATTCATAGTGGTCTCATAAATGAACAACTTGGCGTCAATAATATATATTGTTTCATTTATTCACCGATTTTTTAGTTAAACAAATAAATTTGGATTCTTTCCTTTTTTTTATCATTTTTTTTATCATATTTGAAGGAAGATAAACATACAATTTTATATGCAATAAAATTTAAAATCTTTTCTATGTATATATAAAAAAATGATAGAAAAATAATTAAAAAAAAAGGAAAGAATCCAAATACCTTTCAAGATTTATTTGTTTTTTTATGGTAACAACTTGGAATCAATTTGTATCTCTGAAAAAAAAAATTAAAAAGATTCATTTGTATAGACTTGGATAAGAAAACTACAGACTTAATTAAGAAATGTACACTTCATTCCTATTTAAGTTTACTAACAAAGTCCAAACTAAAAAAAAAAAATATTAACTATATTTAAATCTATTTAAATATATAAATTATATATTGGATAGAATTTTAACATGCAAAATTAATCTAATTCAAATTATAGAGTGAAAATTTATAAAAAGAATAAAAATATTTAAGTAGACAGGATTCATGGTAAGTGGTATTCGATTTATGGATAATATATTTATATTTATCCTCTTACAATATATCTGAATATCCTTAATTATTATTTATCAATTTCTTCTAATTTTAAAAAGATAAAGAAATAATCTTTTATTTTGAATTTATAATTTTTTTTCAAAAATTTATTATTTCAATAAAAAAAATTTCCATATCGATTCCCTAAAATTCATACCTTAAAAAAATAATTAAAGGACATTCAGATACTCTCCTAGAATGGACATGATTGGCAACTCCAGCAAGATATCCTTCAAGGAAAGAATAAAATACCCATTTCTTAACTCCTTCCCCAAGACACTTTTTGTCTTTATCCTCTTTCTTAGCTTCCTCCTCCAATTCCAAGCGAAACTTCTCGTCAACCTACTCGCAGCCCACAAAAGTCCCCCAAATCCAAAAACAATTTGCCCCAACCGCGTAAAGATCCTCTTTCTTTAATTAATCAAATTCCCATCTCTACTAAATCCAAAAAATGGTCCCAGTCACCGTCAAAGCAAACCCACAGCCGCGTTCACACCTGCGCACACGCTTCCTTGCTCATATAAATTTCCCCAACTCTCCTCCTTTCTCATTCTTCAGATAGTTTTCAGCGTTCACATTTTTCATTCACACTTTCTATCAAACACCAATCGAGCCGTTCTTGATTTCACACCAATCGAACCGTTCTTGTTTTGATGGAACTCAGCCCGGTCCCATTGTTTAGCCAGGAAGATTATTCACACTTCTATAACTTGTTCCCGGATATGGATTCTGCTGATGATTTCAATGCGAACAACAACGCCAGGAAGCGCCACAGAAAGGAAGGCGAAGGAGGTGGAAATGGTAATGCTGGCGGTTTTGGGCATGAAGATTTGAAGAAGAACTCGTTTGACGATATACTTACTTCGTTGATGCTGCTGGATGAAGAAGAGAAACGTGAACGGGAGAACAAGGTGATGGAATCTGAACACGATAAAGCAATGTTTGATGGCAATTACAGGCGAAAAGCACAAGCCATGAATGATTACTACACTCAGTTTCAGAACCATTACTCTGAATTGGAGGAGATTCACCAGGTTCAAACCAAGAGAGCTCGTCATTCTGCTCTTGCTGTTGTAGCCGTGGCTTCTGATAATGCGGGTCTTGATAATTCGATGCAGGCGAGCACTGGGTCTGCTTCGGTTAGTCAGCACCGCCGGTTATGGGTGAAGGACCGGTCTAAGGATTGGTGGGAACGGTGTAATCACCCGGACTTCCCGGAAGACGAATTCCGGCGTTCGTTTCGAATGAGCAAAGCGACGTTTGATATGATCTGCGAGGAGCTTGATTCGGTGGTGATGAAGAAGAACACAATGCTTCGGGACGCGATTCCGGTTCGCCAACGTGTTGCAGTGTGTATATGGAGGTTGGCTACTGGGGATCCTCTTCGCCTTGTTTCAAAGCGATTTGGATTGGGTATATCAACCTGCCATAAGCTCGTTTTGGAGGTATGCTCAGCTATAAGGACAGTTCTAATGCCAAAGTTTCTTCATTGGCCTGATGAGATGAAGATGAAGATGATGAAGGATGAGTTTGAATCGATATCTGGGATTCCCAATGTTGGGGGTTCAATGTATACCACCCACGTGCCCATTATTGCACCTAAGATCAGTGTTTCAGCATATTTCAACAAGAGGCACACTGAAAGGAACCAGAAGACTTCTTACTCAATCACAGTTCAAGGTGTTGTTGATCCTAAAGGTGTATTCACTGATGTTTGTATTGGTTGGCCTGGTTCAATGCCTGATGATCAGGTGTTGGAGAAGTCTGCTTTGTATCAGAGGGCCACTAGAGGAGCTTTGAAGGATGTTTGGATTGTTGGAAATTCTGGATACCCTCTAATGGATTGGGTTTTGGTTCCTTATACGCACCAGAACCTCACTTGGACTCAACATGCATTCAATGAGAAAGTTGGCGACATTCAAATGGTTGCTAAAGAGGCTTTTTCCAGATTGAAAGCCAGGTGGTCTTGCTTGCAGAAGAGGACAGAAGTAAAACTCCAGGACTTGCCTGTGGTTCTTGGGGCTTGCTGTGTTTTGCATAATATTTGTGAGCTGAGGAACGAGGCAATGGATCCAGAGTGGAATTTCGATCTTTTCGACGATGAAATGGTAGCTGAGAACAACATAAGGTCTGCCAATTCAGTGCAGGCTAGGGATTACATTGCTCACAATCTGTTACACCATGGCCTTGCAGGCACTAGCTTTTTGTAGCCTTTTAGCTTTGTGATTTTGTAGTACTCTGATTGATCCTGTCAATTCTTTTGGCTATGTCTTGTAATAGTCATTTAGAAAATAAAATTTGCAGGTTTTTTATAGGTTTGTGTATAGAAACTTCTATTAACAAATAGATCAATGCATACTTTTTGTTAGCGGAAAAACCATATGTTGCAGTCTTGCAGAGAATGTTTTCCCAGTTCCTCTGTCTCTTACTTCTCGAGACATTCAGAAATTCAAACTCTGATAGTTCTTTTATTACTATTTCTTGCTTATGCTGTCTTCAGTTACTACGTTTGAGACCACCGCGTTTCTTTTCTCCATGTCTGGTGCCATAATACGTGGTGTTCTGTTCTGGAACTTCTGTTGTGTCCCACAATATTTGACCTTTAAATCCTGGCTCGACAACCTAGGAAGATTGCTGATGTGGTTTAAACTATGGTTTACTCTGTATTGTTGGTATGCATGGATCACTCAACCATCCTGTCTCTTAACAAAGCTGCAAATATATTAGCTTTAATTAATTGCTTATGAAATTAATGACTCTTTTCAGGAAAAATAAAGAAAAATTCATGATTCTTTTTTTCCTTTTTAATTTCAAACAATGAATTTAATGTCCATGAGGCTTGATGGCTATTTTACCTGTCCAAAATTGATATGCCTCACATGATTTCTCTCTGCAAGGGGAGTGAGTGCCTGATTCTTCATATTTGACTTCCAGAAAATAACAAAGAGACAATTTGGGAGCATATCTTTTAACTTGAATTTTGTTACTCTCTGAAAGCTTTCTGAAATCTGAACCACTTCTTTCCAACAATTTTGAATGTTAAGCTCTTTACCCTCTAGAAAGTTCTTCATTTCTAGAACCAACTTTCATCTACCTTTTCACCTGGAAAGTAAGACACTTGATTAGATTTATACTTTATCACCTATGCTAAAATTTTTAAACGGCTGTTAGCCACTTTGCCTTCAAGACTTTCAATGTCCACACCGTGTATGGAAGTTGATGACATAACCGAAGAGGCATTTAAAATTTTTGCTTGACTAAAGGGCTATAATGGGACCTGTCATTATTTTACTATAGACATCATCTTCATTGTACTGTCTTTTGTTTAGTGCCCTCCAATCAAAACCTGTTTAAAAATACATAAATTCTCCGATAACCCCAGTTTCTTTCTTAGTGTTTCATCATTCCCCGTTGACATTAGCAGCAAGCTGTCCTTGAATAAGACAAATTAAGTGGTGAAAACACACATCTTAAGCTGAGCTGGCTCCTAAGCTAAATTAGCCTTGCTCAATTCGTTTCATAGTTCACACGAAAGCTCTGTCTTCTCTATTGTATACATGGATGAAGGGTAAGGCATTGCGCAGACGGTCAATCTAATATTTTTATTTTATCGGGAGGATAAATCTAATAATTCTTTTTTATAAAAGAAATTCCATGTAAAATAAAAATTGTTCAAAATTTGGGAACCATGACCCTAAACCCTGCAAGAAACTGCCCCAGATTGTGTATATAATTATTTTGTTTCCCAAACTACTCTAAAATATTTACTGATTTATCTGCAGAGAGTCTTATATATACTGTGATAATTAATATACTATACCAAATATAATTAATTTTTTTAAAAATAAAAAAAAATACTAGTTGCATACTTAATAATCAATATCTCATGTTCAGGTATGGTTTTCACTGATTATGTGAAAATAACTTTTTTATATTTTTAAAAGTTCTCATTTTAGTTTCATGCTGTGACATTTTTGGTTTTTTGGTATGTGATCGAGCAGGATGACTCTCGTTTTCGATGTGTGAAAGCTGTGTTAGATATTCAAGTGGGCATGTATCATAACTCTCTAAAGTGAAAACAAGAGTTTTTCCTTATCTGGTGGGTGCATGGTCTACATTCTAGTACGGAAGTCCCCACGGAGAAGATGATCTGAGATCAACTTGGTGATCAAGCAGCATAGGTCATCGACAATCAGAGACCGTAGGATCAAGGTTCCATGAATAGAAGTCCATTTTAATCGGAAAATGTTCCATCACCTCGACAGTACCCAAAGTCCAAACTGGTAGGGACCCCATGAAAGCACCAATCAGTTCCGACCACCTGTCAGAAAGACAAATGGACGATCGGGAGAGTGTCTACATGAGAAAGAGGCAGCTGATAGAGTCATAAGGCCCTTGTTTCCGATTCCTTTTGGTTTCTTTTTTTTTTGGGTTAAGAGGTCTCCTTTGTCCTGGAGTTCGAGCCTCCTTGTCACAATCATCCAAAATCTACACACCAGAAAGGGTAAAAACAGAATCTTTTTTGGGGCGAAAAGTTCAATTTCATCGGAGAGAAGGGAAAAAAAGGTTTAATTTTTGGGTATGGAGAATCATAAAGTGGAGATGGATGATGAGGAGGAGGAGGTGGAATTTGGGGAAGAAGACGACGAGGTGGGTCCCATGGTTGGAGCGGATGATGAGGACGAAGGAGAGGTAGGTTCGAGCTTGACCATGGAGAGGGTGGCTGCGGCTAAGAAATTCATTGAGAATCATTACAGGGCTCAGATGAAGCACATACAGGAAAGGAAAGAAAGGTAATTAAATCACACGCAGACTTTTTTTCTTCATTTTTCGTGACGAAGCCCTCTTTCTCTCTCTCTCTCTCTGAATTATTGTGGGAATGTTTTATCCTTTTCTCTGAAATGTATTTATTGGTGTATTTAACGCGAATATGCGTAGATTGTAAAAGGTAGCCATTTTTGTAACTATGATGATGTGGTTAGTTTAGTTATTCGTCACTGTTCATATTTATTTATTGAGGGATGAGCTATTGTATATTTTGGGTGTGATTACGCTTGAGGCATGAGTGCATGCATGGCAACCGCCCTGTGTTCTGAAGAAAACATGTTGTAACATACATTCTCGACTTCCTAGGGACTAGTAAATTTTGCCCCCATTGCTCTAGAATGAAAGAACGTCAATTAAACCGGGAAAATTTGTTTCAGTTTAGCATGCCGTCAAAGCCCTATCTATATGTCACAAATGGCTTGCATTCCTGCTTAATTTTGCATAGCCTTTTATGGCCGTATTAGTTCACACGACCTGCAAAGACTGTGATTATGGTCTTTTGGTATTCTTGATTCACGGGGCATGCACAAATGCACAGAGAGTTACAATTGCTATCTTATGCTTTTAAATGGTTTTCATTGAAGTTATTCCAGTTCCTTATAAGTTATAATATGATGGGACTGAAGTTTATCACTTTATGTCCTTTATTTCCTTTATTGATCTTGGGATGTTACTGAGGATGATTTCCTTATTTTGCAGGCGTTTGGTGCTGGAAAAGAAGTTAGCATCTTCACATGTACCAGAAGAGGAACAGATCAATCTACTAAAGGATTTAGAGCGCAAGGAAACTGAGTATATTCGGTTAAAAAGACACAAAATTTGCGTTGAAGATTTTGACCTTCTAACCATTATTGGAAGGGGAGCCTTTGGAGAGGTCTTTATACTGATTTGCACAATTAGATAGATCATTAGTGTCTAATGAATTATTTTTGTCCTTGTTTCTTATTTCTTTTTGATTTGTGCTTAAACTAACAAATGCTATTTCCATGAGTTTAACTTCCTTCAAGTTTTGTGTCATCATATTTACATATCTAGTAGTATTACTTTATGAGCTAGAGTTAATTCACAGCTTATTATTGTTAAATATGCTGGTTGTATATGGTTCTAGGTGGGTTTGGATGTCATTTAGTTTTGTTTTATAGCTCTTTACCTTTGGAGTATTTGGATACTTATATATGATTTTACAGGTAAGACTGGTTCGGGAGAAGAAATCAGGTAATATTTATGCAATGAAAAAGTTGAAAAAGTCTGAAATGCTCAGCAGGGGACAGGTGAATGTTCATATTATCACAAGTTCTACCAAGCTTAATTCTTTCTTCTTAAAATTTATTATCTATCAAAAAGAAGTTCGAAATCTTTTAAACTTAATCATTATCAGATACTTAAATCAAATGGTTTCAATTCACTGGTTTATATTTCCAATACAGGTTGAACATGTTAGAGCTGAGAGGAACTTACTTGCAGAAGTTGCCAGTCACTGCATTGTTAAACTGTATTACTCCTTTCAGGATGCTGAACACTTGTATCTGATAATGGAATATTTACCTGGTGGTGATATAATGACTTTGCTAATACGAGAAGAAACTTTGACTGAAACTGTGGCTAGATTTTACATTGCTCAGAGTGTTTTGGCCATAGAGTCTATTCACAAACATAATTACATTCATCGGTTGGTATTATGATGTCTTGAAGTGTATTGTCTTGTTAACATGCTCTTTTTCTTCTGGCTAAATTTCCTGCACTAAGCTTCCTAATGTTTAACCTTTTTCTTCAGAGATATAAAACCCGATAACCTTCTATTGGACAAAAAGGGTCATATGAAGCTCTCTGATTTTGGTCTTTGCAAGCCACTTGATTGCTCACATTTATCATCTATACATGAAAATGAAGTCTTAGACGATGAAAACTTGAATGATACCATGGATGTTGACGGCTCCCAACCAAATATCAGAAGCGGAAGGCGCTGGAGAAGTCCCCTAGAACAACTTCAGCATTGGCAAATGAACAGAAGAAAGTTGGTAATTACCTTCTCACTGTTCCAGAAATTATATTTTGATTCTTGCCTTAATGGTTTCTTCCTGACTGGTTACAGAGGGTAATGGAAATATGTAATTGATCTACTATATAAATAAATGATAGAATATACGATGTTAGAGTTAAACAACTACTTAACCGTGGCCATCTTGTGCGTAAGCATGCTGGCTGCAATCCAGATGATATGTCACGGCTGGGGAGAATAGTTCAAAGTAATGAATGAAGGGTTTATAGTTGTTTAATTTGCTCTCAAATATTGAGAATAATGGTCAAAATTCCATTCAGACTCCTTTTCTTTTCTTTCCTTGTTCTTCTACATTCTTGGTCATTAATTTTGCTGATAATCATCACAGGTCTTTGTTGTGCCATTTCTACATGAAATGTCAATTTTGAATTTCATTTTGTCACTTTCAGCAGATATTGTATTTATATATGTCTGCATTTATATCATTTTCCATCTTGTTCTTCATTTCATGGCAGGCATTTTCTGCAGTTGGAACTCCAGACTATATTGCTCCTGAAGTGTTGCTGAAAAAGGGATATGGTGTGGAATGCGACTGGTCTGTTGATATTCTCTTTCTAGTTTCTGATCTGCATTTGCTTATTTCCTGTTTATTATTCTGGCATTTGAAGTGAACTCAGATAATGACTGTTGCAATGGTTTTTATTTAGCATCCCTATCTAAGAGTGGTCAAATAAGATCAAGATTCCAATAAAATTATCTGATATAAATTCTGCCTGGCTGCAGGTGGTCTCTTGGTGCTATAATGTATGAGATGCTTGTTGGTTATCCCCCATTTTACTCTGATGATCCAGTAACAACATGCAGAAAGGTTTAACCTCTTCTTTACTTCTCTCTTTCCCTGCCCTTTGACCAAACCATAGCTGATGATAGAGTATTAATTTGTGTCGCATACAGTAAATTTTCTGAAGAGCCAGAGAGCAGCTTTTTGGAATGTAATTTGGTTCTCAATGATTAAGCTGATACTTTACAAGTAATATAGGACGAATATGAAATTGGGACATGGCTGAAGGCAACCTTGATATACTAATTTTTTAACAGATCCTTTCCAAAAACAGAAATGAAGAAATAACAGATTATTTGATATTGTTGTGTTGTCTTTTTTTTTTTTTTTTATATGGGACTTTTAAGCGTCCTCCTGACCATGGTCCACAGCTTATGCTTATTCCTTTCCAGATGTGTGGTCTGTTACTTTAACAGTTTCCAGGTCAACACAGATTAATTAATAGATCTCACAAAATCATGTTCATAGTATGTTCTGTATTCATGGGTTTTGACCCATAGGATATTTATTACCCCAACATGAAATGAGTTCTTGTTCTTCATTGAATATTTAAATGGACCCTAAGGTATCTTCATTGAATTCTTGTGTTACACTCCTCTGATACCAATAATGTAATTTAAAGAACTGTTGCTTAGATGCTAGTCTATTCTTTCTTCTCTCCTTTTAGTCTTGTTCTTTCCTCAAGTCTGTGAATGAAGAAAGTCTCTGTTACATTTTGTTTTGGTGCCCTATTTTGTCCAGTAGTACTAACAGTTACAATTAAAATATATCTCCCTTTTGCACATTGATGATGAATGTCTTCAGATTGTGAATTGGAGGAACCACTTAAAATTTCCAGAGGAGGCAAGATTGACGCCCGAAGCAAAGCATCTGATATGCAGGTTGCTTTGTGATGTTGAACATAGACTTGGTACAAGAGGAGCACATGAAATCAAAGTGTGTAATATTTATTTGTTTAGTATAAACAGTTGTGTTTATATCATCATTTTTCCTGCTAATATAATTGGTACTTGATTGACCAGGCTCATCCTTGGTTCAAAGATGTTGTTTGGGACAAGCTCTATGAAATGGATGCAGCATTCAAACCAAAAGTCAATGGGGAGCTTGACACTCAGAATTTCATGAAATTTGATGAGGTAAGATGTTATGCATATGTAACCGGTGAATCATTTCTTACCTACATTCTTTGCAGTTTCTGTATCCTATTTCTTAATTTCTTTATCATCGTCCCTCCGGGTTGTTCCCAAACCAAGGAGGTTCTATTAAATGAAATGTGGTTGGTGCTTAATGTTTTTAAACATCATTTGCATACATAAATATAATAAATTGTGAGCTAATTTCTTCAATCATCAACGAAAATCAATAATTGCGTATAGGCTTTTATTTTGATCTCAAAAATATTATAAGGTTTATATATACCTCATTCAATAAGACGCCAATTTATGTCACATCTCTTGTTACTTGAAACAGAGGATTTTTGTTGAAATTTGTACAGGCTGAATTACTTTTATTTTTTGATGCTATGTTATGTTCTTTATTTTGACACAAGAAAATCTGGGTACCTTCTTGTGACTAGAACTCTGACATGATTGTAATTGATAGGTTGAACCACCAAAACCTAGTAGAACTGGATCTGGACCCTTCAGAAAGGTATTTGTTCCAGGCAGAATATATTTTGACTTGATATTTGCAGTACTTATGAGCACCTTTACATCTTAACTTACCTTTTGTTCACAGAAGCTATTGACTCC
>JANHAO010025068.1:0-10000 GCA_026873985.1 Saraca asoca
CTTTTCATTCAAGTGTGCTAAATTCCATTCTCATTGTTGACTGGCCATTAATGATGGGATATAGAGATAACTTTAGGTCTAGAAAATTTTAGGTTATTAGACATAGCTTGAATGGTGCAAGTTCAACTTCTATATATTGTTGATTTGTAGATGATATAAGAATATATTGTTTACCTTGCAAAATCAAAAGGAACTAGTGCTGTAATTTGTGTTCTAAAATTTGGATTAGTATAGGAATATGTATAATCTAATTTAAGAACCTTAATGCATGATGGGATTGGGAAATTCATATGCACTGTGATGGATGTTCTAGTTTACTGGGAAATTTTTACTACAGCATTTCTAATGCAACTCGGCAAAAATTGCAATTTAAAGGGATTCATCAATCTCAACTAGCTAATTCACACATTAATCCACTTTTCTAAGGAATTCAATACCTCTTTTCTTGCAATATTCAATAGTGTAGTTCAGTAGTGTTACTTTGTTTTTTTAATCAGACAACCAATTTTTGGCCTATTTTGTGACCTTTTCAGCATATAAAAAGACCAATACATTCCTAATGACCATTAAACAAGGTTAGAATGAGCCACTCAAGGAGTACCTTGGTCATTTCAACTAGGTGGCCCTTGAGATAAAAGATTTGTAAGAGGCAATAACTATTCATTTAATTCTAATAGGATTACGATTGAGAGACTTATCCAACTCACTAGTAAAGAAACTAGTAAACAATCTTGTTAAAGCTTCACCCAATTGACTAAATTCATAAATGCTGAAGAAATCAAACATGAATAGGCATAGGGGATCAAAATCAAAATGATAAGAATGATTGGAAGGATTGCTTTTCCTTGAAGCAACAGTTCACTAATTACATGCCACTAAATGTGACACTAAAAACAATCGTGAATGATGTTAAGGTAATAAAGCTTATAAAGTTACCACCATAAAAAAAGCCTGAGGCCACCTCCACCAGATGCGAACAAATATTACCTTTTCTATAGACATTGGTCCCACAACATGGATGATTATATGAATTTTAAGAATAAAATTAAGACTTTGCTAAGAAGAGGAATCTATAACAATAAAAAAGTCATGACTCAGATGATAAGTAACAGTCATATAAGTTAAAGAACAATTATAAGGAGGGAGAATGATCTCAATCACATTCCCTAAAGCCTAAGATAGGTAGCAAAGCTAAGAAATCTAAAAGTAATTCAATTACAATTGCAGGTGTTATAGAGACCATTGCTAGAAGTTTGCAAGAGGAGTAACATCAAAAAATACTAGGAAAAGACATACATGCTTGATAATGGCCATAGGTAAAAAGAAGTTGAAACAACAATTGGGTCCTGTGATATCTTTCTCCAAAGATGATTATATCCCCAACTTTGATCAAAAACATAATGATTCAATGGTAATAACAGCAACCATCCATAATTATACAGTCAAGAAGATATTAGTGGACCAAGGTAGTTCTATAGACATCTTGTAAAATTACATTGCAAAGGCAATGCACATTTTGAACAAATAACTTCACACGCCTACCAAGGGAATCTGATCTGGTTTTCAAGAAGGCAAGTCCCTATGTTAGGATCAATCAAGTTAAGGATGTCTCTAGGAACATAGCCTCAAGTGTAAAGTTTAAATGTCAATTTTTTTTATAGTAAATTAATAGAATATCGCTTTCAACCTAATTCAGAGGCAAATAGTTAGCATGATTTTCTATGGTAAATTCTTTAAATTTACAAGTTCAATTTCTTTAAATTTACAAGTTGATTGACATTATGGATACTTCAAGAGTTTTGTTATCATTGAATTTTGACTTATGAATGATAGTAAAAAAAAAAAAAAAGATATGTGTTTTTGCTTTGCTTGTAAGCATGAGAAATTCAACCATCTAACGTCAAAACCAATATACAAAGTGATAAAGCACAAACTACTCAAAATAAGAGCATGGTTGCCATCAAGCATAATTTTTTTTTAAAACAATCAAGCATAAGCTACTCAAAATAATGGCACAGGTTACCTTTGAGCATAATTTGCTCTTAAAGTAATCAAGCATAGGTTGCTTAAAATAATGGCATAAGTTGCCATCAATTATAATTTGCTCTTAAAGTGATCAAGCATAGGTTGCTCAAAATAACGGCATAGGTTGCCATCAAGCATAATTTTCTCTCAAAGCAAATAAATACAAATTGCTTAAAATAATGGCACAATTTGTCACTGAGCATAATTTACTCTCAAAGTAATCAAGTTTAGGATGACTTGGAATAACAACATAAAGTGACAAGACAAAAGCCACTTAGAGTAATGGCATAAATCACTGTCAAGTGTAACTCACTCACTTGAGGGTACAACATGCCAAGAAAAAACATATAATAGATGTTGATAAAGGAATGTGAACCAAGCAGCCCAACTAAAACAGTCCTAACATGTGGTTAGAATAGAATGCCAAATAAGCTCGAATTTCAAAACATAATTAACCATAAATGGAAAATCACTTAAAGAATCCCAACAAAGATGGATTAGGGTTTTCAAAGCAAAGTTAAAACAATATCTAAGAAAGCTACCATAATGATTAACAATTTTTTTGGATGATCAATTAAAGCATTGGTTGAAGGTTCGATCAAAAAAGTGTTCAATAGATCAGTCAAAAAATTTGTAGAATGCTCTCCAAATAATTATATTGGATGATCAAGAATATTTTCCAAGAGAATATGAAAGAAAATTTAGATTATTCAAAAGAAAATAAAAGTTAATTTTATAATCATATACAAGGGATTTTACATTTACTTTAAAGCTTGTCCAATATACATGTCCAGAAATCAAAAGGCATGTCTACTATGGATCATTCTAAAAGAAAAGTTGATGATTGAAAAAACCATTATTATGATTGCCTTATTCATCTTAGATAGTTACTCATCAATTAACTTGTCACTATCATTCAAATTTATATTTATTAATCTCCTTTATTCTTCCTTGATGGGTCACACCACTGACAAGGAATAGCCAATCAAACCAACAAGTGCCATTTCTGAAAGCTTCCATTCTAGGTAAATAGTGACATATTAATGCATTCTAGAATCGACTATCACCCAAACACGCACAATTGTTAATGAAGATAATTTTGAAAATCCAGAGAATGCAAATCTTTGCAAGTTAGGGAATACAAATCTTTGTGAATCGTAAAAAGCAATGGGTGATTCTCACATGAATCCCTTCTGCATTATTCCATGCATGATGACCAAGCAACACTTGACCCAAGACTTTTCAAATAAAATTGTGTTGGTAATCAAAAAACACCAAATTCCTTCACAATAACTCTAATTTTTAGGTTAGACATCTTAAATACTTTATGGGCAAAAATAGGAGAACGTCGAAAAAGATTAAAGAATGGGTCACAAATTTAGCAAAGGTAAAAGAACCAAATTTATAGCCTAAGAAAGTTTAAATGAAAGACTGAGATTAAAAGAATCAGATGATTAAGAGATAAACAAGCACGAATCATGGCATTAAATTAGGAATGGTAAACAAACTTTGACAAAGTTTAATGATGGTTAAAAGCAAGTCAATTCCCAAGAAATGAATGGAAAACATAACAGTAAGCAAATGGATTTTTAATGACAATTAATTCTAGGTAGCAATTTTGAAACAACAAAGAAAGATCATAAAGTATAGTAGGTGATACCTAATCAAAGGTTATCCTTTTAGTGCTTGGTCAACCGACCCAGAAATAAGTTAAGATTAACATATACTGCTCAGTCAAGCCTCTCTAAACCACTTTGAGAAAGGGGCTGGTGATGAGTATAAGGTCAAAGTCTAACATAATAATCAAGGCCAACCTTAGCAGTTCAATTGAGGGTTATAGGCAAGCCAAAACCCCTTTTCCCCTCTAAAGTCCTATAATTAGCAAGGTATGAGCTCTATATTAATTAATTGAATATTTCACTCTCACTTAAATACTTTTAAACCTTAGCATCGGAGGAGCTTTGGCAATTACCACCACAAAAGCCTTTGTGTAGTTGACTTCCGACCACCATATTCAATCACTGAAGATTAAATCATTCATAACATGGGAATGTAACATACCCACCTCCCCCGTGGGAATATTTTGGGAGAATATTGAGTTAAATTCGTTCCTGGAATGTTAGGTTTCTCAAGTAAATTTCTCAAAATTTTGAACCAAACATAAGAATTTAACATTCACATAAAACAATCCCAAGAATAAGTGAAAGATTTCACAAACCAAACGTGACCTTATATTAATCAAAGCTAGGCAAAATGCTATAAGTGAAACTTTTGAGATGGAAAAATTCTTGCTCTAGTAAAAGAGAAACATTGATGCGATCATAATTGGATTATATTTTGTCGATATGTTTTCATTACTTTGAAATTTAAATTCTTCAATAAAAAAAAAAGAACACATGATTAATTTATCAATTACACAAGTTGTTAATTAAAATTATTAAATAGTTGAGATTATTTTTTGAATTAAATATTAAATGAGATTCAGTATGTAAGGTATTGCGTTATATACTCAAACTTTTGCCTTTAGTACCATAAAATCACACTTCACTAGAAGTCTTTCTTAATGTATTATTTAAGTTTTTGAAAATTATAATTGAATAATAAGCTGTTTTGTGTAGCTAATTCCCTATAATCAATTATTCTTTTACTAAAAGTCTTTCAATAGCAATCCTCTCTCAAAAATATAATTATTGCAAAAAGCCTTTCAAAATTAAAATTAATCCACACACTGAATTTATTACTAATCAATTAATCAATTGTTATACTAAATAAAACACATAGTGTAGGATCATAAGTAGGTTGAAAGTTGCCCATAAACCTAATGATTTGCTTCAATAGGTGAGAATGAAAGAAAAGAGAAATAAAAGAAAAGAAAAAACTACTATCCTCAATAATAAGGTAAAAATGTGTAATATCCTGAATTTTCTAAAATTAATCTTGGTGATAAAATGGCTTTTTAAAAAATCTGAAAAATGTAAATTTGAGAATTTCAAGAATTTTGAAACTATAAATTTTAGGCTACGAAAAGTCCAAATATAGTAGAAATAGATTACATGGATTTTAGGAAACCTCGGGAGATTGAAATTCCTATTTTTGGTTGCTCAAAATATAAAATTCACATTTTTAGGATTTAATTTCTTAAAAACTTTGGAAAGATCAAAACTAGGGCTATGGGTGCCCAATGAGTATAAAATTATAGTCGTTACAAAGGTAATGAATTTAACTAATTTGTGTTAAAATTTCAAATGGAGAAAATAGGAAAAATTGCTAAAAAGAAAATTGGCCAACTTGTAGTTGATGGGAAGTTAACTTGATTTTTCCCATTTTGGCCCTCAAGGCTGGCTACCTTTTTCTTCTTTAGATTATCACCCGGTTGCACCCATGCAACCTATATTTTTTCTTCACAAACAAGTTTTCTCTCTCTACATTCACTCCCTCTCCCTCTCCTTAAGTAAGCCACTCAACTCTTTTTGTTATTTTCTTTTATTTTTATTGTTGATTCCTTTCCTTTTCCTCTTCAATTTGATATCAAAATCATGTTGAATCATTAAGTAAAATCTGAGTTATGAATTTTTAAGCTCACAGTTACAATTCATGACACTATTCAACTTATAAACTCACCTGAATCTTCTGAAGTTTGAGCTTAAATCTTGTATATATAGCTTGCTTCTTTGCAATGGAACCATAACCTAGTTATATTTGATTGTTTGGTGAAAGAAAAACCTTGAAATAGATAAGAAGCTAATATAACCTTCTTTTTGTTTATGAAGAGTATTGAAGATTTTTTTATTAGATCAATTGTATTGTTATGTTACCAACCCATATGTAAATAATTCTTACCTTTCTTGTGAATTATAGTGCATTTGTTGCTTGTGATATATTGAATGATAGTGCAAATTGAGGAAAAATGGATATTTATGATTTTGTGACAAAGTTTGAGTGAAATGAATTTGTTAATATAATGGTTAGATTTCTGTTGAAATAGTTAAGTTTTATGCATGTTTAGGTTTTCAAAATGTGTTGTATTGGATTCCTAGGATGTGGTGTGAAATTGGAAGTTATTTCTCCTTTTTCCTACTATTTTCCTGTAAACCCAGATCATGCGATTTGAATCACAACTTTTACACTTAACCCATGATCATGCTTGTAGAAATCCAACATTTTTGTTCTAAATTTGTGTGATTCTAATCGAATCTTCATACTCTATTTTTCCAATTCTAGTCATGATTTTGATAGGATTTGAATTTAGACTTCCCAGAAAGATTGCAAGTTTTGGTGAGCAGACTTGCATTTATAACTAATTTTCCTCGAGTCAAATCAAATTTCAAGTCTAATTTTGTTCATGATTCTAATCACACCTATAGAAATTTTCACATTTTTTGACTTAATTACACTTCTTTCTAACATATCTCCTATTCCCTTTGGCCTAATCTAATATTAATTCTAACTATAGTTCAAAAAATAATAAATAAGAAAATCTAAATGAGTAACTCATAAGCCAATATGAATAAATCTAATAAGTATCTATACATTAATATTATTGTAGTAATCCTAATAGCTAATATGGTAATGGAATGAGAAATGTATGATTGAAATCATAATTGAATGAGAATGTTATGATACAGTTGTTGTGAATGATATTGTTTAAAGTTTGATAATTTTCCATCAGATATGGGATGGTATATAATATATGAAGAGTGATGATAATGAGAATATGATGGAAATATGCCTTATATGATATAACTATCATGAGCATGATATTATTTACAGCTTGAATAGCTCTCATGTGACTTGAAATGTGATTAATGGGATGTGATGGGGAAAAAGAACCAGATCCTGGATCTATATATTCTAATATGATGAGTGAGATAATGCACACTTAGAGAGATAAGGATGGGATTGTATAGGACAGGGCTAGATCAAAGTAACGAAGAGATTTATTATTTTTATACATTTTGCTTTTACCTATTTTATTATTTTGTGGAATGTTGAAATGTGATATAATGTGCTATTTACAAGGTGATATGAAACCACTCAAGGGTGAGTCTTTGAAATTTAATGACTTGTTTATGAGATTAGGTACAAGATATGATTGTCTGATTATGATGTTAATGCATACATGTGTTGTTTTGTCAGATAAATTCATAAATTTGGTGCGAATTTATCTCATTGAGCCCCCAAACTTACTCTTTTGTGGACTATTTTTGTTAGATTCTCAAGATGTAACAGCTTACCTACCTCTAAGAAATAATATGAATAATGAACCAATTGAGATTATTGTTGATACTTTCACCACCACCATAGATAGTCTGCTAGGCATGTATGAGATTAGGGTTCATTATATAGTAATTTTGAATCTAGTCAGCTACAAAGTCTTGCACGAGGTGGAAATCATTCCTCTGCAACCCCCAAATGTATTGTTAATGATGGCCTTGGGATGGTTTGATCCTTGAGAGATCCATCATCTATATAGTTTGCTAACTTTTTGAAACATGTAAATAGCATGGCCATAGAGTCCTTAAAAGCATAGTTAGTCTAACCTATAATTCTGATCCTTGACAAGTTATAGGTTGAACTAACCTTTATTTTGCTTGTCCTTGAAAGATACATGAGGTGTTGTAGAAGAATGACTCATAGAGTTAGCAAATGGAATGTATGTAAGTTTAAAAAAAAAATTGTTAGATAACCATGAATACTATTGTTAAATGGACATGTGACATGTGCCTTAATTGGCAATGTCCTTGTACATTATGTAGGCAGGAACATATCAAAGTGACTTTCTACTACTTAAGTTTTTGATTTCTCAACTAAATAAATAAAGTTGAGTAAATTGAATTAAGATAAATTGAAAAGGGTGGGAGTGTAAATAATAATAATAATAATAATAATAATAATAATAATTTGCAGGCTAGTGTTTATCAATTAGGAAATTGATATTCACACTGATCATAATCAAAAAATTGGATCATGACAAAATGAAAAGATAAGCTAATAGATTCTTCCTTATTTTGAGTAAGATAATTTTAAATTTTTTTATAAATTTGAGAAGAGAGATATAATATTATATTTATAAGATTGTATTAACAAACAAATCCACATTTATTATCACATATATTATTTCTTCATCAATAAGAAACAAAATCTAAATTTCTTTTTTATGCAAGTCCTTTGACAAAAACATTTGTCAACTTTGATTGAGGAGTCAAATGACCTAAGAGAGAGAGAGAGAGAGAGAGAGAGAGAGAGAGAGAGAGGAAGATAGAGACAGAACAATATTGTGGTAGGTGGGATAATCCTAGTATAACAAGGTTAGCGTCTTGTTATGATTTGGGCTAGGTTACTATTTCATTCTATCAGTGGAGCACCTTTAACCTTTTACAGGAATTCTTGTCTCCAAATTTTGCAAGTAGAATAGAACTCTTATTTGCAATATTTCTCCCTCCAACCCAACATATTATTCACTATTTAATTTCTTCTCCTTAACACCTTATTACATTGCTACATTACTTGGTGAATTATAATCTTATATTATAACTTAGCTTTTCTCGATATCATCATTCCACACCATATTTATCATTTTGTCCATGCTCTCTTTCTGGATTACCTCTAGGCAAAGTACACGAGTTGATTTCTGGATTTGATGAAACCTTGACATTGTTCAAGTACACTTTTTTGTATGAACTGGATTCTTTTCTAATAAATCATCTCATTCATCTGAAAATAGAGTAAATAAGTGTTTTTCTACATTTTAACATAAGATTTCACTACAAGCACTCTTTATCAACACCATCAAATCATCTCACAATAAAGTGATTTATGATTTTTTTTTTCGGTAATGTCATTTTGTAGTGTTTGATAATAATCTCATTTCTTTTTATTGTACATCTTACGAGGTAGAAATATGGATTCCCAAGATTATAGGCCTAAGCGATCAAAAATAAATTGGACTATTAAAATGGAATAATTTTTCATAAAGCTTATGTTAGGGTAGATTTCCATTGGAAATCGACTTGATGGTCATTCCTTCACCCCCCCCCCCCAATAGCATGGAAGGAAGTGTCATCATCATACAGTGAAAGGATCAAATTTGATCATGACATGACATATGTTATGAGAACTCACCAAAGAGAACTAAGGAGTAGGTACAAGGCTATTAGAAACATTCTCGTCCTATCGAGATTCATCTGGAATCCTAACAAAAATTTGGTGACTGCTGATGAGAGATGTCAAGGTATGAAAAATTATATATTTTTTTTTAATCAAGAAAAGGTTTTTGATGATTTTTCTTCTGCAATATCAGCTACATCCAAATACACTAACATACAGAACAAGATTCATTTATCTCAGTGAGTTGTATACTATTTTTCTGAGAAGAATGCATCGAAGAAGGTATCTTTTCAGCTCTATGGATGTTCTTAAAGACTAGGGTTAGACTTTGGTGCATATTGGCTTAAACTTGTATTTATATATTTTTGAAAAAATGTTATGTTTTATGGATTTTCACATTACTCTCTGTATAATGCATGTTTTTAAAATTTTCAACAGCAGTTTATGTGAAAGGAAAAAATTATGAAGATTTTACAAGTTTTAATTCTTTTTTAAAAAGTATTTGTTTGTAGTGAAGGACTATGCAAAATATATGAATGATTTAACTTTATTAATAAAGTTTGCAGTTGTTTGGAAGTCACAAATTTTCTTATAAAAAATTTTTCAACAATGGTAACTTTTTTTTTTTAACAAAATTTGTAAAACCATGAATGGCATGGGACTTTTTACCACATATAAAAAAAAAGAGAGATAATCCGACTAAAATCTGCCAAGCTTAATGCTTAGAATATCTTAATTATGTATCTGTACAATTAAGGATGTCTTAACTCTCAGGTGATAAAGTTTTATTAGAAAAATATGAAACTAAACAATCTAAAGAAGTCAGTGAAGGTGTTTATGGGAGTGAAAAAGAAGCCAACGTTTGTCC
>JANHAO010025069.1:0-11566 GCA_026873985.1 Saraca asoca
AAAAAATAGAATTTTTGTGACTCTTGTTATTTTTCATAGATAATGAGTTTCTTTATGCTTCAAATGAGTTGCAAGTGATTTTTATGGTTGCATAGCATATTTAGATAAATGATCTTGAACTTGATTAGCATTGTGATGAATTTGAATTGCTTGTGGAATGATTTTGGTAGACATATACCTTGTGAAGTTTTTGAGCCTATTGTTAAACATTCATAATAGATTCTACTTCTTTCTTGTGTGTGAATATTTTTCCATGATTGTGTTGCTCTAGAACCTTCTTTGATTCTTTTTAAGATTACATTTAGCATGCGTGTTTCCTTGTTTGAGCCATTCTTTTCCTTTTTGCTTACCTTGCAATGAATATTCCATTGTTAAGCCCCTTGAGTCATTTCATTGTTAACCTTTCTTCTTGACCCTTCCTTCTTAACCAAGTGTGAGGGGAATGTGCTATAAAAAGGCAAAGTGTGACTCATGGGAATGAGCTAAAAGAGAGGTGAAAAGGCAAAAAATGACTCATGATATTACCCTAAAATAAAAAGAAAAAAAGAACAAAAATATATATATATTGAAAAAAAAAAAAAAGAGGAAAAGATTTTGCAGAAAATTCTGCATAATTGTAAAAAATAATGGCAGAAAATAGAAAAAGAAAAAGAAAAAGAGGTGGAATCTATGCCATAATATTTTATGACTCTCTTTGATTTTGAATTGCCATATCCATAGCATTCCTTCCCTTTCCTCTTAACTTTTTAGCCACATTATAACCTTTTGAAGTCCTTATAATTTGTACTATGCATGTGATTTGAGTACTAGGGATTAGATGATAAGCAAGCTTATGGTAGTGCATTTTTATGGAATGAATATAAGAGAAACACTTTCCCAATCTAAACACAATGAGAGTTATGAGGAGAGCTTCCTTGTAAAGTCTACCAAGTTGATCTACCCTTTTGATGAAATAACATTACTAATTTGTATGAGTTTTGAATTGTGAAGAATGAGCTTCAACATGCTATGTGTCTTGAATTTTGCTTGCACTCTTGTTTGTGATAAGATCCTCATCATTGTTGAAAAATCTCAGGTCTTGTTTCTTCTTGTTGTTCTTTTGACCCTTGTGTTTTGTTTTGTGTTTTGCCCGGGAGTGCAAAAGCTAAGTGTGGGGGAATTCGATAACAAAATATTTTACTCATTTAATTGTCCTATCACTATGCTTTTTAAGGTCCAAAATTACTTACTTCTAGCTGTGTTATTGTATATTCATAGTGTGATATCAATTGGATTCATTATGGAAAATTCTGTAGTATTTGGCTTTGTTGAGAAGTTTCTATATTCTAGATATAACTTGAGCTACACTTGTCCAATTAATGTGATTCTTATCTTCTAGGAAAGATAAGACATAGCTCTACAACCTTCATACAGATCTCTAAGGCTAAATCTCACAATTGGCTATCTGAATTTGGAGTTAAATTCAAAAGCAGAATGCCACCTCAGCCTGTCTCAAGCATCCAGACCTCTGAGCATTCATTAGGCCATCTCTAGAGCTATACAAGTCCAAATGAGGTCAAACTAAGCCCAAATGGAAGCTAAGACAAATGTTACAACTCTTATGAAGACTTCCAAGCCTAAATCCATCATTTTAGGCGTGCAATTGGAGCTGTAATTTAAAGACAGAATGCTGATGAGTGAGCCTCTGTAAAATTGGATTTTTAGGGCCCAATTGGCATGCAACTTGAGCCCAATGGAGCATCCCTTGCACCAGCTCACACTCAACTAGCTAGAGGTCATTAGATCAATGAAAAACCAGAGGATGCAGTCTACAATGGGTAGTTCATGCAAGAGGAGTGGCAGCAAGCAACTAGACTACACCAGCCATCATGATTGCCTACTCCACCAACCAGCAGCTAGCTTCTCTTTTCCTAGGCAAAGTCCTTTTAGTTTTAGTCTTTTTAGTTAAGTTTTGAGTTCAGTTTTGAGGGAGTTTTTGGAGAGAGTTTTCGAAGTGTAGAGAGCAAGCTTTTGTTCTCTTCTCTATAACTTTCTACCTTCCATAGTAGGCTAAACAATTATAATCAGTTAAAGGGGTTAACAACTTGAAGATTAATGTAGAGATCCTGTTTTCAACTTACAATTCAATTGTTTGTCATTTCCTCTCCTTTCCTCTCTATTTTCTTTGGACTTCTGAATTGAATGGATTCATTTGATTTAGATGTTAATATGATTATTTATTAATAATCACTTATAGAAAGAGGATGGTAGAAACTAAGTAATGCATCAACTAGAGTAAAGGAATGGTTCCTCACTTAGAAATTTTTTTTAGATGAATTAAAACAACTAGAGGATGATTACTAAAGAGAGTTTATAAGCATAGACTCATAAGAAAATGTTTGGTCTTGTTGGACACAAATGAGGGAGCAATAGGTTAAGGAGCATGGATTCTTTTGGCCTATGGGGCTGCGCAGCTACTATGAGTAGATAGCACAAGCAAAGGGTAGCCCTAGCTTATGTGCAACTCACATTGTTTCCTCACTCTTGCTTGTGCTCCAAACTCTCCTATTTAAAGAGGAAAGAAGCCAAATCGAAACAAGAGTTTTTCCAACCCTAACATATTTGTTGTGCACCAATTCTCTCTTTGATCTCTCTCATTTTCTCTATGCATTCAAACATTAACCCTACCCTAGTGAATTGTAATTCCTTGGAGAGTTAGCACCTCTTAAATTGAGTAGTTGACTTTCCGACTTTATCGATCATAGGAACTTGGTGGAGGCTTTGAACCAAATTAGTTTGTGTGGAACACCATTGGTGTTAGAGATCAAATCCAAAGAAGTTGCCCAAACACATTCTAAAGGAGTTCTTTATGTGGCTTGTTCATTGAATTACTTGGAGATCAAACTTAAACTTGAAGACTAAGGATCCTAAGAATAACTCTGGAGAGGTTATAATTTAAATCACTATCTTAAGGTTTATTTGAACTATATCTTATTTAATAAATTAATTAGTAACAACATGATCCATGATTAGGAAAATTATAAAATTTCCACTATGCATACTTGATGCCTATGATTGGCATATCCGATGTGCATAGATTTGATTTTCCTAACAAAAGATTTGTGAATGTGAACAAGGGACCCATCACTTTTCAAAATTAAGGAAAAAAGGTCCTATGTTTCCTAAATACCATGATTCAAGCAATCATTGGTCAAAATAGGTTGAAATCAAAAGAGTTTTTTGAGTTTCAAAAATAAGTCATGTGTAAAGTAATAAATACATAGTTATCAAATGGTCAGGATTTTTAACTTAATACCATGTCCTAAGTTTGATGAGGGCATTGAACGAATGAAAGGATTATACCACATGGTAATGGTAATCAAAAAGTTTTATATTTATAATTTACTTTAATTAGGTCTTTACGACATATTGATAGATGTTAGTCATGGTTTATTGGATTTAAAAGTAATGATATTAATTATAAATATTAAATTAAAAGTGTTTAATTTAATCATGAGTAACCATATCTCATTATTAGTTTAGTGATGAACCTAAGGGGTCACACACGTAAGGTCAGACGTATCTACACTTATTTATTTAGAGATAATTAATTTAATTATGAGATAATTAATAATTCAACTATGGATAGTTGATAAGAGAAAATAAATAAATAATATAATGATTATATTTATTTATTGGGCAATATTCTAGAAAATTCCTTATTTACCAAGTAATAGTTAATAGGATTCTTAGAAATCCTAGTAATCTTCCATAATAAGGCAACTTGGTAGGAAATTCATGAGATGACTATGAAAGGATATCTACAAAAGTTTAAAAAAAAAAAAACTAATTCACAATAGTTGTAGCTGTCAGTCACTAGATTTGTTTATGCTCACGTGCTAAGCTAATCACAAATATTTGCCCTCTTTTCTTCCCTTTTTGGGGTTCCAAGTGGGTGACCAAGTATTCTTAAAACTATCGGCTATGAAAGAAGTGATGAGATTTGGCAAAAAGGAAAAGTTAAGTCCTTGGTACATTGGTCTATTTCCTATAATGAAAAAGATAGGGCCATAGCTTATAAATTGATTCTACCTTCAAAGTTAGAGAGCATTCATGCTATTTTTCAGTAAAAGTCCTGTGGGAAAATCATGGGAAAGAAAAGATGACTTAGGAACTCAAACTGATCATGAAAGATATATATCCTTATTTTTTTTTTAATAGTTTGCTGGTATAAACCCTTTTACTATTAAGTCATTAGAATTATACTTTACTGGTTAGAAAAAGTAATTGTACCATCTTAGTTGGAATTTGAGGATGAATTCTTTTTAGAAAGGGAGAACTTGTGACGCCTTTTATACAATATCCAATTTAGAAAAAAATAACTTAAATGAGTAAGTATATTTGTTAAATTATATGTTAAATTGTGATAGTTATTAAGTGGATATAAAGTATATGTTAGTTTTATTTTAACCTATGTGTAACAATGTAAATGGGGTGTATAAGTTAAAGTCTTTAAAAACAAAATTTTTACACACCGCACACACTATTTTCTTTTTCTCTCTTTTTCTTTTTTTTCCCTTTTTTTATTTTTTTATTTTCTTCTTTTTCTGTGGTTGACTCCGCTTCAGACCGCAACTATGCTTCTTCTTTTTCTTTTTCCTCATCCTATCACTCTATTTCCCAATCTACTTCTACTTTGCTTTCCAATCTACTTCTACTTTGCTTTTCTATCTACTTTTTGCTCTACACTTCCCAAACTGCTATTGTTCTATGTCACCGACAACCACTCTACCATGAATGTCTACACTAGCTATAGTGCGTGGGTTTGACTGCTTAGCAACCATAGTGCCACAAGCTACCTTGTTCACGTCAGCATAGCCATTTCAAGCCAACCATGGAATTGGCTCAAATTCAGCTCCCTTCTTAGCCTCTAGAGCTGGGTAAGTACACTTGTATCTTCAATTCCAACTCAAATTGGAATTCTCTTACTGATTTCAAGTTAAGCACTCAAAAACCTTAACCCAATTGTGTTGTATTTTGTAGATTCCTTTGGGAACCAACTTCAAATGCCAGAACCATTGATGAAGAAACTGAAACTTATGTCAAAAATTCTTAGCTCAATCCAAGTATGTGTCTTGCACATTGATTCTTAACTTGAAACCTTAGGTTCTATTGTTTATTTTAGAATAGGATGAATTTCATTATTTAATGGGCTCTAAAATTTATATTAAAATTAATTTGACATTAAATTAAGTTGGATATTAAGATTGAAACCAATTGGTGATTTGGCTCTTCCAATTGGAAGAAGTGGACATCAAAG
The DNA here is from genome assembly GCA_026873985.1 of Saraca asoca. NCBI lineage: Eukaryota > Viridiplantae > Streptophyta > Magnoliopsida > Fabales > Fabaceae > Saraca > Saraca asoca. The sequence goes on from JANHAO010025069.1 coordinate 5,300, forward strand.
AATCAAATTTCCAAATGGTAACTTGGCACCTCTTGAATGAGTTGACTTCAAAGAAAATCTCATATGTCCAAAGTTAAGGTGAGTTGATAATTTTACTCCTCTTTTTGTGATTATTATACAAATGCCTATTTTATTTACTATTGCAAACTTGGACACCATAGGACACTACGATTTTAAATTAATTTGAATTTTTACTAGTTACTTGCATTTGAAAGTAAAATCATATGTCGTAGCAAATAGTATTACATTATATATTTTGAAGAATTGTTTCATGTGGTTGATGATGAAAATCTTGCTATTTTGCAATAGTGGATTGTTAAATTATTGAGCAAAGGTGCTACTTGAAATTGATTGTTACATTGACAAAGATTTAATATATGAACTAATTGAAAATTGTTCATTTCTCTCTTGTCAATGCATATTGTTCTATTCAATAATTTCGTATTGAATTTTCTTGAAAAAATCAAAATTTGGATCCTTTGGAAGTTACTTTAGAAAACCTTCAAGTTTACTTGTCAATAGAATTAAACTAAGAAATGAAATTAGTAGAGGGATAAGGTAAATGATGATAACTGAACACTAATAGGCAAGGTTGTCATTATGAACTAGCCATTGGATCCCAATTGTATATAAAAATCTTTAATTTCCTAATACTTGTTTATTTGTGAAGTAAGAAAGATTTCAGATTTTTTTTTCATTTTTTATTATGATAAGTGTTGATGTCGGAATTTGGTTACACCCCAAATCCGGCCAACGGGAGATTCTTCGGAATCCCAAGCCTGTTTTAGGTTTGAAGGCAAGCAAAGGTGGTGTGTATCAAGCAGATGATAGAAAGACTATGAAAGGGGAGACACTTATCTTTTTACGTGGTTCAACTAAATCCAGGGCTTCCTAGATCCTACGTCCACGGTAGTGCTTTTATAATTACAACTTATCTGAGTTTTTTCCTTGCCCACCCCCTCCCTCCTGCTAATAATGTCATCTTATTTATAGAGGAGGGATGGGTTTTGGTCATTAATTACAAGTTACAGTTGTATTATATCAAATAAATAGGCAAAGACAGTGAAAAGACCACTTTTTGATTGTAGGCTGCGAAAGTAGGCTTCTTGGGCCGTCATTGCAGATTTATAGCTGTTACCGTATCAGACACAATATTCTGTTTGTCTCAAACGAGAGCTCCTTGCCTCGGGAGGTCATGAGGATTGCTGTGATAGGGGGGAGCGAGCGCGAGAAGATTGACCGACCATGATGTCGGATCGATTCTCGAGCCTTTGCCACTGAATCGTGTTGTCACCGAGGTATAGTTCTCGACGACGCACTCCTTGCCTTCGTCGTTCCCATAGCGACAAGTGAGATAGGGTTTTTGACGTTTGTCTTCGTCTATTGCTTTTTCCCATTCTTAAGGGCAAAGTTTCCCGATAACTCCTTACTATCTTGCGAGAACTGGTCTTCGTTCCCTCGGGGGCTCGTCCTTGCAAGGCCCATTTTTAGTGTATAACACAAGCCCCCTAACTCTCAACTTGTGTAGCAAGTTGGGAGTTAGAAGACTGTTTGTGTAACTAGTCAGAAGCTTTGAATCGTCATTCCCTTTTTTCCAGGCTTTGTCATTATCGAAGCGCATCTGATAATTATGATTGTAATTACGCTGATCCTTTTTCGAGGTCATTAATGTGTGTGGTTGGGGGGACGGATCCGGACGTGCCAATGATCTATTCCTCACCCTATTTAAAGGGGAGATTTTACCTTCTAGTTTTATCATTCTCGGTAAGTCATGGAATATCCTGATGAGCCACCTTCGAAACTCTATTCCTCCACTGAGGCATGTATGGTCTGCTGCATATATCATTCGGAAGAATCGTTTTCCCCAATGATGTGGGAGGATCTTATATGGATCCCGGACTGTGTCCCTCCGGCTCTGCCGTCAGGTGGCTCTTCGGCCGACTGTGCCTCTAGGTGCCTTCTAATCCAACCTTTTTGGGAGGTGCAGGTGGTCGAAAGAAAGAGGAAGGCAGCACTGCTACTGGTGATCAATTGGAATAGAACGGTTGTTGTGCACCGGTCTGGCTTCCTCTTTCTCTCTTTCCTTTTTTCTTTTTTTTTTTGCTCCTCAACTAGCTTGTACTCTAGGATTCCGGTTGTACTTTCCCTTGCTTTGTATTCAGAGCTTTCTTATGTAAATGTGCCTAGCTGAGGTCTTTTAAATAAAATTGCCTTACTTCCGCCTCTCATTTGATTTGATTGACTTGCGTATACCTGTAAAAATAGAATAAGACATAAACGTATTCGGTCACAAGTGAGCTGTGACTTTATACCATGTGATCTTAATGAGATCAGTGCGCATGAAAACTGCAACTTTACTTTAACCACATGAGAGCTACAAAATTGAAAGGAGTGAGCGATCTTGTGCTCAATAGTGTGCATGAAAGCTGTGACTTTATGGGGTGGCCGATCTTGTGGCCGAGGCGATCTTGTGCCCAAAGGGGTGACCAATCTTGTGGTTGGGGCGATCTTGTGCCTAAGAGGTGTATTTTACAGCATTTTCTATGCCTCAGTGAGCGCAAGACTCAACTGATGAGTCATTTTCAAGCGTCTCCACACCTCAGCGAGCACGTCTGCCATGCTGGCTAGTCAGCAAGCCCACAGCTCAACCGACTGGTTGAGTTTACTTCAAAGCGTCTCCACGCCCCAGCGAGCACATCTGCTACGCCAGCCAATCAACAAGCCCGCAGCTCAACTAACTAGGAGGTTCGTCAATTCATCTCTGGATTAAGCTCCAGGGGATGGCCTTAAGTAATTAATCGAAGTGCTTTGGCCTTTTATACAACGGATCGACAATGTGCGAGCGGCGGACACTGTTATCCTTCCAAAGAAAAGGAAATCTTGTATTAGTACACAAGCTTAGGAGGTGGTAATACAATTTATAGATAACCACGAAAGTTTAAAAAATTGTCCTAATAGTGGGGGATCGGTCTCGTTCAGTCCTGTGGAGGTGGGACTCATGCTATCATTTGGAAGGCCATACGATGTAGTCGCGTAGGCAGCCCCTCTTAATGAGATCTTCAATAGCGTCCCGTAGTGCCCAGCATTCCGAACTGATATGCCCAAACTCGTTATGGTACGTGCAGAATTTTCCTCGGTTGATTCTAGATTTGCCAGGCATTTTCAAGGGTAGAGGTTGTCCGAAGTCTTCCCGGTCCCTCTCCATTGCGAAGATCTTATCTTGAGCATCTGACAAGATGCTATAAGTATTGTGGCGGGCCTAGAACGAGGGTCCTTCATCCTTTCCTTTTTTCATGGATCGGTGCTCGGGGTTGTCGCTCCTGCCCCCATAGTTGCCTCTTTTCTTGCTCGACACCGAGCTTCCTGTCTCGAGGCTTCGTGGGCCAAAAGTTTCATCCCACCTGACTTGCTTCGTAGCCCGCTCGTAAAACTCCCAGGGTACTCACTGGGTATTTATACAGGCTTTTAAATAATTTCCCATCCCTGCGGAGATGGCGGTCAGAATGGCTTCATCTGAGGTCTTCTCGACATTATTGGCCTTATGCCTAAAGCGAGCAAGGTAATCCTTCAGCGCCTCCTGCCTACCTTGGAAGATGGTAGCAAGATGGCATGGGGCGCAAGCCACCTTCTTAGTGCCTGGTACTGGTTAACAAATTTTTCCTGGCACTCTCCCCAGTTGTGAATGCTGCGAGCCGGGAGGCTCTGGAACCAAGTACGGGAAACTTCCCCCAAGGTGGCTGGGAAAACACGGCATTTGATCGAAGGGCTGCAAGCTTGGAGGTCCATCTGGATATTGAACAAGTCCAGGTGGCTGCACGGATCGCTGTCTCTGTCATACAACGGGATGGCGGGGATTTTTAACTTGTATGGTAAGGTCTCCTTCATAATTTTCTCAGAGAAAGGGGTTTGCCTTCCAAGACACTCTCCGTCATTTTGAGCTCGAGGACATTCCTCCAAATGTCTGACCCTTGGGAGGAGACCTTCCACTATAGCATCTAAGCCCCCTAGTCCATGACCAGGGACTTGACGATTTGCTCTGTCGCTTTGACCACACGAGCGGTGATACGGCTCCCATTCCCGAACTACTTCACTAGAACGCTCTACCTCATATACAACGGGATCTACCTGTGCACGGGTATTCTGAGTTTGCACTCGTATCAACACTGAGACTGTTTTATCCAACTCCCCCATCATGTGCTCAAGCCTCTCTTGACGCTGGAGCCAAGCCCGTGACTTTTCAACGCCTTCAGCAGTGAAAGCCGGTTGCACCGGGCCATCCTGAGGGTGGTTAGTAGCAGCCCTTATCACAGGGGCGACGGATGAACTTGTCGTGGAAACATGGGGAAGCCCTAGTGACTCTTCCTTTGTCCATGACAACGAGAGACCATCCAGAACAGGTGAGATTCCCCACAGATGGCGCCAAAATGTTAACGTCGAAATTTGGTTACACCCCAAATCCGACCAACGGGAGATTCTTCGGAATCCCAAGCCTGTTCCGGGTTTGAAGGTGAGGAAAGGTGGTGTGTATCAAGCAGATGGTAGAAAGACTATGAAAGGGGAGACACTTATCTTTTTACGTGGTTCGGCTAAATCTAGGGCTTCCTAGATCCTACGTCCACGGTAGTGCTTTTATCATTGCAACTTATCTGAGTTTTCTCCTTGCCCACCCCCTCCCTCCTGCTAACAATGTCATCTTATTTATAGAGGAGGGATGGGTTTTGCTCATTAATTATAAGCTACAGTTGTATTACATCAAATAAATAGGCAAAGACAATGAAAAGACCACTTTCTGATTGTAGGCTACGGAAGTAGGCTTCTTGGGCCACCGTTGCAGATTTATAGTTATTACCGTATCGGACACAATATTCTGTTTGTCTCAAATGAGAGCTCCTTGCCTTGGGAGGTCGTGAGGATTGCTGTGACAGGGGGAGCGAGCCCGAGAAGATCGACCGACCATGATGTCGGATCGATTCTCAAGCCTTTGCCACTGAATCGTGTTGTCACCGGGGTATAGTTCTCGGCGACACACTCCTTGCCTTCGTCATTCCCATAGCGACGAGTGAGATAGGGTTTTCAGCATTCATCTTCATCTATTGCTTCTTCCCATTCTTGAGGGCAAAGTTTCCCGGTAACTCCTTACTGTCTTGCGAGAACTGGTCTTCGTTCCCTCGGGAGCTCGTCCTTGCGAGGCCCGTTTTTGGTGTATAACAATAAGTATATTTAAAATTTCATGCTTTGCTTATTATTTTACATGTTTAAGAAAAATTTAAAGTGTGGGAACATATTCTCATCTAGTTCCAACCTTGTATCATATTTAACTTTGGTGTTTGATATATCTATTGAATTTCACTTTTTCAATTTACTTAGGGTATCCTTTTATTTGATGAGTTATGAATCTTGGGTTTTAATGGTTTGAAACTATAGCTTTCAATTTGTAAAAAGTTTTATAAATAGATATATATATACATACATGTATGTTTATACTGAATTGCATTTGACTATAATTGTAACTAACCATTGATTCCTGGAGAATTATTCACTCGTTAAGTTCCAAAGAAACTCACCGTGTTGTTTTTATTTTTCCATCTTGTCTTGCATAGTTTTGAGTTGTCAAGTCACTTTCCACACAGGAAAGTGTATAGCATCAAGAATTTTACTACATGGTTTAAACTTAGGTAACTTTCTATATTGATCATGTGCTGAAAATTGGGACATGATATTTTAGAAAGTCATTTTTTATGAAATTGTTATATGAGTGTTTTCTTTCTTAATTTTCTAAATAAAAATCATTTTCACTAACTTTTTAATTATGATCTTTTTTTTTTTTGATAAAGTCATGATCTATTTTTTTTAAATACATAGAATCAGTTCCTCAGTAATATAAATAAAATTTTATTTGCACAATAAAATCCTCTTTTTTTTGTATTTTCGATTGTGTTGCAAATCATCTTGCCGCTTCTGTTTAAGTTGTTTTTTATCTGTTGGTTTATAATTTTTTCCCTCTTGAATAGAATTTAAAATAATACTTTTTAATTTTAAATCCACAATTAATTTTAGTTAAGAAAAATTAGTACGGATCATTATATTTATATCTTTATCTTTATTAGTGATTCGATCGGATTAATAATTAGGCACAATTGTATATCCTCAAGTCAAAAAGAAAAAGTTTACATATATATTAAGGATTATTATTATTATTATTATTATTATTATTATTATTATTATTATTATTATTATTATTATTATTATTATTATTATTATTATTAT
>JANHAO010025070.1:0-11444 GCA_026873985.1 Saraca asoca
AATTAAAAATTCTATCAATCCATATTTTTATATTTAAAATTTAATCATAATTCAAAATTAGTAAATTTAATAATAAAATAAAATTTAGTAATAAATTTTATTTTTTGTTAGAAAAATTCTAACATTCTTTAAAGTAATATTATATTGTTGCACTTTATATTACGAACAAATCAATAATATATACCTCAAATTTTTTATTATAATTATTTATTAGCTCATATTATAATCAAATATATTTTTAAATGTAAAATTATATTGTTACAATTTATATAAAAGTTAATATATATGTTTTATTTTTAAACTTAATAACAAATTGTTGTTAGAATTTTTAAGTGGATTGTCATAGTTTAGAATATTTTATAAAACCTAAATCACACAAATGTCAAATTAATCATTGTAAATTAATCCAAATTAAAAGTGATAATATTGTTGGGTTTAATATAACACTTAGGCCAAAAGTGATTACCTATTATGTGAGTTTTGTAACTGGGTTATCCTGTGGTGGGTTCGTTTAGTCAGTGTCATAGGCCGGTAGCTATTCTAGTCATACCATGTGGCGCATATGCCAACTTTTAGCAAAATTATTAGTCTTCCAATAAACTCAAGCCATACTTAAATAGATAACAGGGTAAAATAGATTTTAATCATTCATACAATAAAATTCTATGATCAACATGTCCATAAATAGACATGAGCGTGTATTTGAAACATCCACGCATATTGAGTCTAAAAGAACCCTCCACATAACTAGTTTCTAATATACATCGAAAAGGAATTTTAAATAAAGATAGAGATAACTCTATTTTATTGATATATACCTCATTACATAGTTTTGTATGTATAAGGAGTCTCTAAGCCATCATACTTTGATCCTTAACTTGTGCCAATTTGTCCACTCGAGTCATTGGGCCACCTCCTGAAGAATATTCTAAGTCAAAATCTTAATGACATAAGTAAACATGCTTTTTCTAAGTTGACATAAAAACTTTTCTCCAACTCAAAAAGGTTCTAATGTGCCATCTTATATAGACACAAAGGTAAAATGCAATGATCGTAATCGTATGCTTTTTTAGTCATACTAAACAACACATAGGAGTAGTAGCTTTAAGTTTATCTTATAGTCATATTTTTAGAGTTAAGTGACACTATTTATGTACCTTTTATGAAAAGGAATTGGATTTCAATTATTGCTTTAGACCTATAAATATAGTTGCCATTTAGGAAATGGAAGAGTTGATTTGTTCTATAAATGTTGTGGTTGGAAACAAAATGGTAGAATTGATGAGAGATCTTTGATGTTGTGGCATAAATGTATAGGTCATATCTCTAGAGAAAATATAAAGGGATTGATAAAAGAAGGAATTCTTCATGACCTGAGCTTTTCTAATTTTGGTATATATATGTTAATTGCATTAAGGGAAAAACTCCTTACTAAAGCTAGAAAAGAAAAAAGAACCAGAAGAAATGTTCTAAAGTTGATTCACACTGATGTTAGTGGCTATTGATGGTGGATTTTAGTTCTAGACCAAACTCTAGCCAACAAAAGATTCTTTCAGGATTTCAAGTTGTAATATGGTTCTAAAGTAGTAAATGAATGCAAAAGGCAAGGAGAAGAGGAAGAGCAATAAAGAACACAGAGTTTTTTAACGTGGCTCGGCTAAATCCAGACAGAACCGGACCTTACCTCCAAGGTAGTGTATTGATATGAAAGTGTTTTTACAGAGTCTCAGTATAATGGCTTTGGCCTCTCTGACGTTCATCTCATTCTTTCTATTTATAGAGGAGAGGAGATTATAATTGTAATTTTACATGTGGTAAATCTATTACATCAAATATTTAGTATATAAGACAAAATGAACTGCCAAATTCTACAGGTCGACTTCTGTAGATTGTATCCTGTAAGTGGGCCCCATGTGTCTGCTGGGTAATACATATGCTGGTTTTCTGCTTAATGAGCTCCCAGACTGCTGGTCATGCCTTGCAAGCTAGATCTTTCAATCTGGGGGAGCTGCTATCTTTGGGATAGTAAGGCCAAGCTCATTTTCGTTGGGGCGAGCTCGAACAAAGGAGGTCACTAATAACGTGAGCTGGAACTTAGCACTCTGAACATCCTAGCAAGTTGAATTCTTGACGCACTTAGGCTACTTGCCAGCTCATTAAGGATGTTCCAAATTTCACATATAACATAAGCCCTCTAACTCTCAGCTCACTTCGTGAGTTGGAAATTGAAACTTTTTCGGAGGTAGTTCAGTCAAAGTCTTCACCGATTCCATCGTTTCATCTGTTCTAGGCCATACTTCCACAGTACATGCCTTATAATTATAGGTGAGTCAACCTTATTCTTTTTCAAGGTAATAAATGAGAGTGGTCGAGGGATTCATCTAGACCCTTTGGTAAGGCTGGGCTTGGCTCTATTTAAGGCAGAAGAATTCTTTTTTTGCTTCATCGAGCAAACCACGAATATCCCAGATAATGTTCCTTTACTTTTGTTGACGGTGAAATTTGGTTAGTTCAAAGAGCCTAAACTTCAGTCAACAGGATGTGAGTTTCAAGAATCAATGCCGCTTCTGAAGTGTTGTGAAAGGTGAACCAAGAGGAAGAGAGGCGGTGATTTTTAACGTGGTTCGGCTAAATTCGAGCGGTACCAGACCCTACGTTCACGACGGAGATTTTATTAATACTGAGTAATTTGCAGAAGTCCTGCTTACAAGATTGTTCCCTCTCCTCCTGCTAACAATGCAATCCTATTTATAGAGGAAAAAGTGGTTACATGCATTAATTACTAGCTACAGTTGTATTATATCAAATAAATGAAAAAAGATAGTGAAAAGACTATATTCCGACTGTAGGCTGCGGGAGTGGGCCCTTTGGGCTGACTGTAGGCTTATAACTATTGTTGTGTCAAGCAAGATACTTGGGCATCCCGAGTGGGAGTTTCTGGCTTCAGGGGCACCACAAGGGTCACTATAGCAAGGAAGTGGGCACGAGCAAAGCGACCAAAAACTTCGTCAAGCCGGTCCCGGACTCTTGTCATTGGGTCGTGGTATCGCTGGGATACTGCTTCACAAAATATGCCTCGTGGCATCGTTACGCAGTGATGAGTATGGCAAGGCTTGGCACTTGGAATTACTTCACCGTTGCTGCTCTCTGTTAGCCCGAGCGAAGCTTCCCAAAAGCTTCTCGCTGAGGCGTGAGAACTGGTATTCGTTTCCTCGGGGACTCATCCTCGCGAGGCCAATTTTAGTGTACAACAACTTTCAACGTTCTGTCTTTCTGCCATGGTATGTATGGCCTGTTGCATAAAAAGTTTCAAAGACATAACTTCTCCGTTAACATGGAGGGATCTTACACAAATCTCGGATTACATCCTTACGGCTTCGCCATGAGGTTTTTACCTGGTCGACCAAGCTCCTGTTATTTCTTGAGCTGTTCTCTTTGCAAATCAGCAGAGGAGCTACTGGCTGAGAAGATTGAGGAGCAATAATGCTCGTTCCCTCTCTGGCTGGTGGGAGTCATACAAGGGTTCATCTTTCAGTGGCTGGCCCTCTGATTGGTGGGAGCTTTCCCCTTGTGTGGCAATCTTTCTTGCAGGAGAGACAAGCTGTAGCTTTCCTCTGACTTGTATTTTGACTCTTGTTGTTTTGTATTTTGAGTTTTCTGATGTAATTTTACCTCATTCAGGCTTTTTAATGAATAAAATCTTCTTTTGTGACTCTTATGCATTGTTCTTTAGTTTTCTGTACTCCATGGATAATAACGTAAACTTTTGTAGTTCATGATAGGATACTTAAATTGCCAATCGGCCAAACTCCCTTGTGAGCACTAAGAAAGAATGAAACATCTCGTACATGTAATGTGAGCAAGTCGCATAAAACTATATCCAGCAGAAAGTCGCATGAGAGTTGTGAACATTTGGTCGCATGAGAGCAGCGAATATTTGGTCGCATAAGAGTTACGAATACAGCAGCCTTGTTGCCTTAGGCAAATAATCAAGTCAATTCTTGCACTTCGGTGAGCACATAGTTACGCTGGCACTGAGTTTTAAGAGTGCCTTTGTGCCTCAGCGAGCACACAACTACGCTGGTTAAGTGAGTCTATTTTGAGCATCTCTACGCCTCAGCAAGCCTGCAGCTTAACTAGTTAAGTGAGTTTATTTTAACTGTCTCCATGCCTTAGCGAGCATGCAACTCAACTGGTTAAGTGAGTTTATTTTAAGTATCTCCATGCCTCAGTAAGCACGCAACTGCACTAGCATTGTGAGTATGTTTTTAGCATCTCTACGCCTCAGCAAGCACGCAGCTACACTGGCATTGTGTGTATGTTTTTATCGTCTCTACGCCTCAGCGAGCATGTAGCTGTGCTAGCATTGTGAGTATGTTTTTAGTATCTCCATGCCTAAGCGAGCACATAGTTGTGCTGGAAATGTGACTATGCTTTTAATGTTTCCATGCCTCAGCAAGCACATAGCTGCGCTGGCATTATGAGTATGTTTTTAGCATTTTCATGCCTCAGCGATCACACAGTTGTATCGGCAATTTCGTTAATTCATCTCTGAAATAAGCTTTGGGTGGCCTTAGCTTAGGAAGTTGGCAATTTCATCAATTTGTCTCTGGAATGAGCTCTAAGGGGCCTCAGCTTAGGAAGCTGGCAACTTTGTCAATTCATCTCCGGAATGAGCTTTTGGAGGCCTCAACTTAGAAAGCTAGCAACTTCATCAATTTATCTTCGGAATGAGCTCTGGGGGGCCTCAACCGGACCAGTAGCCACAATTGGCACAAAGTCACTCTAGAAATCTAAAAGAGATGACCATATGCAAGCTGCGAAAATTATGAACATTTGATAGTAAGGAGAAAATCAAAGAGAGAGATGAAGACAATAATAGCAAGCTAATTGATAAACAACTTTTGATAGGGACAAAGGAAAGTATTTACATTAACTATTGATTTTAAGATACATTGTTAATGTATAATTCTTACTAAGCCCCCCGGCTCTTGGTCAGCATCTCGCTAGGGATGTTGAGACTGCTACCCCATAAGTCGTACAACATATTCTCTTAGTTGGCCTCTTCTGATCAGGTCTTTAATTACATCTCTAAGGGCCCAACAGTACGAGGTGCCATGTCTGACTTCGTTATGATAGGCACAGAACTCGTCTCTATTTCTTTGCCTGAATGGGGTCTTCAGAGGTCTAGGCCTTTCAAAGTCTTCCCTATCCCTTTCTGACACATAAATCCTATCTTGGGAGTCTGATAGGATATTGTATTATTTGTGGCAATCCGAATGCTGGGGCTGCTCACCTCTGGGCCTTTTAGGCTTCTTCGTGATTCACTCAGTAGAGTGATCACCCTGGTCTACATTGCCTCTCTTCTTATTGTGGGAGGAGCCAGCTTTCTCATCCTTCTTGTCAGACTTTTCGAAGATAAAAGCATCATCCCTCTTAACTTGCTTAGCAGCTCACTCATAAAACTCGGTAAGATTCTTCACTAGGGACTTGTATAGCTTTCCATCTTTGCGGAGTCTTGCGAAGATCATCGCCAGCATGGTTTCTTTAGATGGATTCTCCACTGAATTGACTTCTAGCCTAAACCTAGTGATGTAGTCCTTCAGTGATTCATGCTTGTGTTGAAAGATCATGGCGAGATAGCAAGGGGCCCAAGCTGTCTCTCAGCACTCGGTACTGGTCGATGAACTTCTGTTAGCAATCTTCCTAGCTGCAAATCAAATAAGCTGAGAGGCTTCTAAATTAGGCTTGAGGTATACTTCCCAGCGTAGCCAGGAAAACCCAATATTTGACCAGAGGTTCAAATGTTTGTAAGTCTATCTAAACGTTGAACAAGTCTAAATGGTTGTACGGATCAGAGTCCCAATTGTACAGTGGAATCGCGGGGACCTTGAGCTTGAAGGAGAGGGCCTGGGCCTCAATCTCCTCATAGAATGGTGACCTTTCTTTGTAGCAAGCTCGATCATTCAGAGCTTGAAGGTGCTCCTCTAGCTACATCATTTTTTTGGAATAACTCTTCAACCAATGGGTCTCGTGCCCCATATTGTTGGCTAGAAGATTACTGGATCCTTTGGTCCTCATGGTCACAAAAGTTATGACCTGACTTTTGCTCTTGTGAGCAACGAGCTGGAGAATTTTCCTGATTAGTGTTGCCTGAGCATCTAACTTGCTACTGCTAGTGAACATTTACAGGTGCAGCAACTTCAGCTTACTTCTGCACACCTTGTGCTAGTGCCGTGACTTCCCTGATCAGTTCTTCCATCATATTTTCTAGTTTTTCTTGACGTTGGAGCCAAGTTTACACCCCATTAGTGTCATTGGTAGTAGCAGCAATGATGGGAATAGTGAAGGAGTCTGTCATCGACACATAACCTTCTGGAGTACTAGGTAACGTGTTTAAAGCTTTGGTGGCTCTTCCTTTGGCCATTGCAGCGGAAAATGAACCAGAGAATAGGTGAGATCCCCATAGATGACACCAAAATATTGATGGTGGATTTTGGTTTTGGACCAAACTCCAACCAATGGAGGATTCTTTTAGGATCTCAAGCTGTAATCTAGTTCTAAAGCAGTAAATGAATGCAAAAGGCGAGGAGAAGAGGAAGAGCAGCAAAGAACATAGAGCTTTTTAACGTGGTTCATCTAAATTTGAATAGAATCGGATCTTACATCCACGATAGTGTATTGATTTGAAAGTGTTTTTCAGAGTCTCAGTATAATAGCTTCAGCCTCTCTAACGTTCATCTACTTCTTTCTATTTATAGAGGAGAGAAGGTTATAATTGTAATTTTACATGCAGTAAATCTATTACATTAAACATTTAATATACAATATAGAATGAACTGATGAAATCCTGTAGGTCGACTTCTGCAGATTGCATCCTGTAAGTGGGCCCCATATGTCTACTGGGCAATACATATGCCGGTCTCCTGCTTAACGAGCTCCCAGGCTACTGGTTGTACTTTGGAAGCCAAATCCTTTAATCTGGGGAGCTATTGTCTTCAGGGTAGCGAGGCCGAGTTTGTTCTCGTTAGGGCGAGCTCGAGCAAAAGAGGTCACTAGTAGTGCAAGCTGGAACTTAGCGCTCTAAGCGTCCTAGTGAGCTGAATTCTTGCCATGCTTGGGCCACTTGTCAGCCCATTAAGGACGTTTCGAATTTCACATATAACAATGGCCTAATTACACCAAGCACTATGGGTTGATACAAGTACTTCATTACCTTTATCAATAATTATTTAATTTTTGGCTAAGTGGAACTCCTTATTGAAAAGTTGGAATTCTTAAATGCTTTTTTAGGCATTCAAGACTGTGATTGAACTCAAACTAGGAAAGAAAATTAAGTGTTTCAACTTTTATAAAAGTGATGAGTACTATGGTAGATACAATGAAACCAATAAGAATCTTATTCCTTTTGTGAGATATCTCCAAGATTATGGAATTGAGGCTATTTACACTATGGCTGAAATGCTTGAACAAATGGGATTGCAAAAAGAAAGAACCATTTGCTCATAAAAACAATGAGATGTATATTGGCAAATTCCACTTTACCTTACTTTCTATGGGCAATGCTTTAAAAATTGTTGCATATGTTTTGGATCAAGTATCTTGTAAGTCTATACCTAAAACCCCATATAAGTTGCTATATTGGAAAAGCCTAGTCTTAGGCATTTTCATGTTTGAGGTTGTAAGGTTCAAAGTGAAGCCATATAATCTGTTTAAAAAGAAGCTTGTTCCAAAGGATGTCAATGGTAATTGAGTAATGTGTGTCATTTATTTTAAGGACTGTTTGGACAGTGGGAGTGAAGAACCATATGATATCTTTATTTGAGAAGAAAAAGTTGTTATTCCACTAGAACCTTTGCTGATTAAAACATACTGAGTTAATCTAATGTAGCAAATGGAAGAACCAGTGCTGGAAGTTCGAGAGCTTAATGCTTTGTTAGTATAAGAAAAGGAACGAAGTCCTGTAAATGAAGAGGTACCCTTGAAAAGATCGCAGAGGTCTCACATACTAACAATCATAAGTGACTATTTGGTGTACCTGTAGGAGCACGTATTTGACATTAATGATGACAATGATCCCATGAATTTTCAGAGAGCCATTACAGGTCCTCATTCTTTAGAATAAATGAAAGGTATGAAGGATGAATTGGTGTTGATGTGCTAGAATGATATGTAAGATATGGTGGAATTTTCTATTGGTTACAAATTTATGGGATGGAAATAAGTCTTTATAGCCAAACTAGGATGCTCAAAGGGAGATTGAGAGGTATAAGGCCAGATTGATGGCAAAGTGCTACACTTAAAAAGAAGGTGTTGATTACAAAAAAAAAAAAAAAAAAATTTCTCACCTATTTTAACTAAAAACTCATTTCAAGTTGTTATGGTGCTGGTGGCTCATTTCAATTTGGAGCTTTACCACATAGATGTTAAGATGGCCTTCTTGGATGGTGATTAGTCAAAAATTATTATATGAACTAATTAGATAGTTACCAAGAGAAGGGTAAAGAACACTTTATGTGTAAATTGAAAGACATTGTTAGTATTTTTGGGCAATGCAAAATAGGGTAGCAAAAGTCCAACAAGAAATGAGTCCAACTAGAGAAGGCCCAAATCATCCAAAAACTAAGGTTGCTCGATAAAGGCATCAGCTCGCCATCCGCGAGCTTAGGACACAAGATAAAACCAAGATTTCAACTCATTGAGGACGGATTCCAATTCACTGGTTGAAGCATACCACCTCAGTAATCTCCCGAAAGACTCACTTTGATTAAACCTGAGCACGAGATCAACTAGTATGTCAAGCAAGTTGCCCAGCATGAGCTCAGGCTACCAAATGAACTGCCCCAAGCATAGGTATAGAATGCCTAAGTCCAGTCATCAGCCAGAGGCACTTTCTCCTAACTGACAAGTTAGCCCCTAAAACCAACACATCAGCCTCCAAAAATCGATAGTGAATTGCCAAACATTTATTGCACATCAAGCATTTATTGCCCATAAAGGTGAAAAAGATAATTTTATAATTTGTCAAATTACACTTGTAACCTCCTACCTCCATAAATAGGGGAGAGATCATTGTGACATATATAGTGAAAAATACATGTAGAAACTTTGTGGAACAATGAGAAAACTTTTGTACTGTTACTTTGCTGAAATACATAGAGAAACCACTGCATAAAAGTGAATATAAACTATCGTGGATGTAGGGGTCACACTGACTTTAGTTGAACCACACTAAAAAGCTTCTAATGTTCATTATTCTACTACTTCTTCTATCACTTCCTTACCCATATACACACTTGTAACTTGCAGTTTAGGGGCACACTGGACTTTACTAGTTGATCGATTTTCATCGTTAACATTTTGGCACTAGAGGAAGGGCTCCAACTATGTTCTTTCTCTCTTTGGTTTATTGTTTAGTTGCAATGGTAAGAGGAAAAGCCACCATAAGCACAGACTACTACTAGCCAACCTGAACGTTCCATGCAGCAACAATGGGAAACGTTACTAGCCAAAGGCTCAGTCCTCCCTGTAACAAGCGCCCCTGTTGCCCCCATAACAAGTGCTATTGTTGGCATGACACCTTTCACTCCTCATCAACCTGTTGCTTTCGGGACTAATAGAGTTCAAACTTGGCACTAGCATCAAGAGGCACTTGAAAACACTATAAGAGAGCTGGCTAATGTGGTTAGGATGCTGGCTCAGGCACAAGCCCAAGGTATGTAGAGACAAGTTAAGGTCGTTACGCGCAGAGAGGGACCTGAGCAACCTGGGGCCTAACAGGATAAGCTTGTTAGAGAAGAACACCAATGAGCTAACTTTGTTTATTCATCTAATTCATGACGAAGGTTAAAAGTCTATCGAGCTTGAAAGGATGATGATGGGAATGATCAGTGACGTAAGAGCTTAGGTCAAGAAGAAGACACAAATAGGACCCATCATGGATGTAGGTCAGATCACTACTCCTCAGGTCCTAAGCATAGTAGAAAGGATAAGACCTCAGATCACTACTCCCATGATTAATAGGGTGATAGAAGTCATCAGACCACTAGCTATCAGTTCAAAACTCAAGACCTGAAGATCGAAGAGCTGCTTTAGAGGGTGCAATAGCTAGAAAAATGACTTACAGCTCAGAGTAGTCAAGATCACTATGAGGAGAGAACACCTTTCACCTGGGAGATTGAGACGGAGCCTCTTCTTCATAGGTTTAAAATCCTAAACATCCTATAATACAATAGGGACAGTGACTTGTACAACCACTTGGACACATTTAATGTCCAGATGGATCTCTAAACCACCAATCTGCTAGTCAAATGCCATGTTTTCCTTGCCACCATTGGGGAAATACCTTGAATGTGGCTTAGAAGTCTCCCTTCTCGCAGCATTCATAGCTAGGAAGAATGCCAAATGAGATTCCTCAGCCAATACAAGGCATTAAAAAGATAGCTTATACTGTCCTATCACCTCATGAGAGTCTTCCAACAGAGAGATAAATCATTAAAGAATTACATCATGTGGTTCAGGCGCAAGGTTAGTAAAGTGAAAAATCCTTCAAATGAAAGCATTCTCATAGCAATTTTGGTTAGACTTTGCAAGGATGGCGAGCTCTATAGGAGTATATACAAGTCCCTAGTGAAAGACTTGAGTGAATTTTATAAACGAGTAGTGAAGAAGATTAGGTAGGAGGAGACTTTCGGCCCGGAAAAGCCTAATCAGAAAGATGAGTCAAGTGGCTCCAATCGGAGCAAAAAGAGGAATAACAGTGGAAGTAATAGAGAAGGTCAAAAAGGTGGTTTTGATGGTCAAGTGGCAAAGAAGGCTAGGGGTGAGCAATTCCAATGCCAAGGTCACTATGGCAGTTATAGCATCTTGTTGGACACCTCAGACAGAATTTTGCAATGGAGAGGGATAATGAGGACTTTAAGAAGCCCAAATCCATAAGGGCTCACCTCAAGTAAAGGAACAGAAACAAGTTTTGTACCTATCACAATGAGGTTAGGCCCAATAATTCAGAGTGCTAGGCACTCAAAGATGCTATCAGAGACCTCATCAATAGAGGCCACTTGAGGGACTACGTAGTGTGATCTTTGGGATAGCGACCTTCATAACCTCAACAACCAGCCCAGCATCAGCACTAATAGACTCTAGAGCATGAGGAAGCACCCTTGGTGAGGACTATATTCACCATTTATGGTGGCCTTCACATCACAGACACCTCAAATAGGTTGTACGACTGCTACATGTGAGAAACGGGCCATGTCCTACTTGTGAGTCATACGGAACGTGAAAGAGTCAGTAAGAAATCCAAAACAGCCTCGAACAGCATCACATTCATAGACAAAAAATGCATGGGGGATTGACCGAATGCCGAGTTCAGTCAAATTAGAAAATTTATAAGCTGGATTCCCCTATGCTTTTTGCAGTATAAGGCAGCCCAGGTCGAGCTC
>JANHAO010025071.1:0-11450 GCA_026873985.1 Saraca asoca
TAATTTAAATACTATTATTAGACCTTGAAAGAGACTAGTAATTAATTTAGGCTAAACCATCCTCAATTAATCAAGTAATCATAATGGGAAAGATTTCAATTAATTATTAAAGATCATAACTATGGTGAAACCTCAATCCTAGGCTTTTATAATTACACTTAGTTATTATTTGCTTGCTGCTCTTTCATTAGATCTCTTTATTATATTTACTATTCTTATTTGATTTAGGCATCTTACATTACAAACATCTGGTAATTGATAACAAGATCCTTGTGGGACTCGACTCGTATTCACCAGACTCTACTACAACTACACTATCTACTTGCGAAAAATAATACATCAATTGTGACCTACTAGTAGCGAGTCACGAGGTATTATAACCGTAGGGTTCAACCCCAAAATTATAAACCCAGTGATCTCGTTTTACGTTTAATACTTCCTGGCACATGCAAAGCCAATGAGGGGCCCCTAAGGCTAAACTGGAAAGGCCTATACCTCATCAAGAAAGTCATTGGTCATGAAGCCTATCATCTGGCTAACATGGACAGAATAGAATTTCCTCGAGCCTAGAACATCGCACACCTTCATCTTTATTATCAGTAGAAGCCCAGACCTTGTAAATAACCTAGAACTATGGAGACATGAAAGTGTTCTCCCAAAATTTTTACATACATATTAGATTATTTCCAAATCAAATTCAATAAAGTCCCATGAAAGATGTTATCCATATCACAATTGTTATATATATATATATCTATGTAAAAAAAAACTCAAAAATAATTAAGTATAGGATTGTGTTGACGGTCGATTTTGGTAATCGATTAATTAGGCATTCTAAGAACCAAACTATCACTAAAGAAGTGAGAAAGTGCTATGAAGTAGAAAAAGGTTCAGTGGAAGGGAAAAGAGAACAAGAAGATTTTTATCATAGTTCGGCTAAAGTCTGGTTGACCCCTATGTCCATGGTGCTTATATTAGTTCTTAGCAATTGCCTTAGCAAGGACACATATATCAATGGCTGTTTTGGTAGAGTTTCTACTTATATCCTTTTCCTATTTCTTTATATTATGGCTCCCCCTCTTATTTATAGAGGCTGGAAGGGTTACAAGCTATAATTTGTCATTGTAAAGCTATGATTATATCTGTATTAAGCATTTAATGCTAGACGCTAAATAATAAATACGAGACAAATCATTGTCAGACTTAAAGGGCTAAGTTGGGGGTTGGTAGAATGCTCAGACTATATCTGTCAGACATAGACTATTTCCTATGGCACCAAGGGGGGAGCTTGCTGCTGCTCTGGTTGGTGAAGGCTTTTAAGCTCACGATATGTGATCTACAACTCAGTTCCAGCGAGCTCATTCTGAGTTCGGCCTCTTTACATTGGTCCAGATTCTTCAGGCTTCTATTGATCCATTTCTTCTTATCTAGAAAATGCTCATAACATTAACCCCCTAACTCTCGGTTCGCTTCGTGAACTGGGAGTTATTCTTGCATGAATCACATGTCTATACTAGGGTTATAGTTAAACAGAGTTGTGGATCTGACAGTGCTTGGGTTATTAAAGATAAGCTCTGGAGGCTTAGTGTATTGTCCCACACCAGCTGTGCACATGCTATAAGCTTTGGAGGCTTTGTGCATTATTCCGTACCAGGTGTGCCTAAGCTATGAGCTCTGGAGGTTTAGTGTGTTACACCAGGTGTGCCCGAGCTATGAGCTCTGAAGGCTTAGTGCATTGCACTAGGTGTGCCTAAGCTATGAGCTCTAGAGGCTTAGTGCATTGTTCCCACCAGGTGTGCTCGAGCTATAAGCTCTAGAGGCTTAGTGCGTTACACTAGGTATGCCCAAGCTATGAGCTTTAGAGATTTAGTGTATTATTCTGCATCAGGTGTGCCTGAGCTATGAGCTCTAGAGGCTTAGTGCATTGCACCAGGTGTGCCTAAGCTATGAGCTCTGGAGGCTTAGTGCGTTGGCTTGAGATCGCATGAGAGTTATGAATCAGGAGATGGCTGTGAGGTAGCGGTAAATTTCAGATAATCAAAGTGGTCAGGGCCGTAGCTCATTTTTCCTCGTTTCCTATCTAGCGGGGATCCTGATACACTTGTGTCATGTGCATCTTTTTGATTCTCATAGGTGACAGAATGATTGCCATGTTTAGTGGACACACTTTGACTTAAATGTCGGTAAGCACTGGCCCGTTGGATCGTGGGTCATTTGAAAATTTTCCAAATCTGATGACTAATTCATTTTTTACTAAGAATAGGGAGGGTTCTTCCCTCTTTTTCTTTTCTTTCATCATTTGAAATTTGCCAAGATCACATCTTTTCTATTTTTCACCGACCGAGGGGATTACCCGTCGTTCTTCCCCATTCTTAGCTTCATTTCAATCTTTTGGATTTGTCGAGTCGAGCTTCAGTCATCAATTGCCGCCTCCGTCCATTCTTCCAAATCTTTACTGTTCTCTGACTTGATAGGGTGAGTTTACATTTCTGGCATGATATTTCTGCATGTGTGTTTCTTAGGGGTTCCTGTGGGTGTGTATGTCATTGTCAGAGGTTCAGAATATAGGTGGTTCTTAATTGCTTGTCGATAGATATTAGGGTCTCCGGTGGTGGCAGAGTCTTTAGTTAGGGTTTTGAGTTCTGCCAGCTCGGTGGCAGGGATTCTTTGTTCATTCCTTTTAAGTTTGAGTGATTCGCGATCTCAGTTGCTTTCTTTCTAAGATGAACCTATTTTTTGAACTAGTGGTCAGTCTTTGTTTTGTGGCCTGATCATTCTTCTTTTCTTTTTTTCTTCGTGTAGATGTCTCAACCCTATAGACGTCGCTGCCACCTAATAAGTAGTGATGACACTGAGTTTGAGGAGAGCGAGGGGATGATTCATGTTGCTGGGGGGCGACCTCCCAGAGTGACGAGGTCGCTAGAAGATTTGTAGCTTGCTCTAGTCCAGAAAGCTCCAGAGCCGATTCTCTTTTCAAATGCTTTCCTTTGACCATTAAACCCAAGGAAATGGGAGGGATTGTCGAGGCATATTTCTCTCCAAAAGGTAGCCGTGTGATGGTACCGACTCATGAGGACCACGCTGCCCATCCTCCAGAAGGGTTCACGGCCATTAATGTTCATCATCTCAGCATGGGTTTTTGGTTTCCAGTCCCTCGCTATGTGATTGACTTTTTGAATGAGTTGAGACTTGCTCCGACTCAACTAACCCAATGCGTATTCTACTTTGGCCTTTCTTGTGCTGGTCCATATGTAGAATGGCCTTCGTCCCCCTAGTGTAGGAGTTCTTTGTTTTCTTTATAGCATCAAAACCACTGAGCAGTAAGAAGGGTATTACTACCTTTCACCTCATCCCACCAAATATAAAAGGATGTTACCTTATGGAGATGCTAGAGGGAAATCCAATATGGGTCTTTATAAGGCCCACTAGTTCTATGTTTCATGCCCGTCCTTATTTCACTTTCAGATCTTTTCATTTGTTTAGAATCTGGGTGAGCGAGCTGTAGGGATACTGATTTTTATTCTTCTTTATTTTGATTTGAGTTCTGATTTGATATTTTTTTTGCTATATTTCTCACAGAAGGAGCTCAAAAAGAGAAGTTGGAGTTAAGCATGGAGGAGATTGAGGTGCTAGACAACTTTTATGTCTATGATGACCTCTGAAATGACTCCAAATTTGACGAGGAGCTTCTGAGAGCTCACGGACTTGCCCTTCTTCTTGGTGCTGAACTCATTGGCTGTTCATGAGATATAAGGGTTCACAGATTGAAGGAAGTCGCACTTGCCAACTTTAGCGATTAGGTTGTCATGGGGAGGGTGAATTTGGTTAAACCTCCTCCAAGGCCGAGGTGGATTGTTGCTTCTGCTTCAACTCACACAGATCATCCTTCCTCCTCTACTACTGCCTCAGGTCCAGCTCAGCGTGATCAACCTTCTTCTTCCATGGCTACTCTGTCATCTACTCAGGTTGGTCTACCTTCCTCCTCTATGCTATTCTGGCTCTAGCCTAGGCTGGCAGTCTTCTCTCCCTGGCGGTAATAGAAAAGCCCTTACTTCCCCAGCCCCCATTTCATAGTCTGGGCCTACTGAGGTTGAGAGAATAGTAGCAGAGTCTCTAGGACACAAAGAGGAGATCCTAACTGAGACCTTTTCGAAAAGGAAGAGAGTTGAGAAAAGGAAAGAGATTGCTGTTGGCCTAACGACAGGATCCGAAAGCTCTCCGAAAGGTCCAGCTGGAAGTTTTGGACCTAGGACCTTGGCTTTCTTTAACATCATTAATAACAATGTGAGCCAAATCTTGGGGGCAAATGTAGTGTACCTAAAAGATGATAGAATTTGGGGCAGCGTCTTGTCTGAGATCTTAGCCAATCACTATTTGATGGTTAGTGTCGTTCCTCCTCATTCTTTCTTGATCTTTTTCCTATTTTCTATTCTCTCACCATTTTCTTTCAGGGGGTATTAGAGGTAATCAAGCAAAGGAACAAGTGCTTAGCCTGGGAGGAGGAAAGAGGTTAGCTCGAGGCCAAACTAATAGCGGCAGCTAATGAAGAGGCGGTGTTACGAAAGAAGTTAGAGAATACCAAAGCTCAGCTGCATGGAGCCAATTCCGTAATAAGGAGGGCAGAAGAGTCCTTCACTCGTGAAATAGCTGACTTCGCTTTGAGGCTGTATAGGGCTCACGATGAGCTTCAACAGAGGAAAGAGGACATAGCTATCCTGACACAAGGCACTGAGAGTTTCCAGAAATAGCTTGAAGCCACTCAAGGAAGGACGGCTCAGGCTGTGGAGAGGACATAATGTGCTGAGGAGGCAGCCAAGCGAGCTAAAGAGGCTGCCAAATAGGTTAAGGAGAGGGCCATTCATACTGAGGCTGAGACTACTAAGACAAAGGAAGAGGCTTCTGGTATGGTTGATCAGGCCCATGAAGTCGTAATTTCTCACACTATAGATAGCTTCATGTATACCCTATGGTTGAGACATCCAAACCTTGACTTCTCCTTTTTCCAGGGGGGAGGGGGGAGATTGAGGCTATCATTCAAGGCTTCATCGAGGGTGTGAAGGTGATTTCTCCTCCCAATGCTGAAATCACTGGCAATCTTCCTGGCAAAGGGGCAGAGCAGGTAGAGTCTAATTTACCGACATGAAAGGTAATGGAACAAGGGCTTGTTGAACAAATAGCAGAGAATCTGCCTACAGCTGCCTCAAGCCCTCTAACCCCCCGGGATCCTCCTAGCTCTGAGGCTCCATCTCTAGTAGCCTATTGATAGTTTCATTTTCTATTATGTTGTCTTAGCATTTTGAGGCCTGTAATCAAGACGTTCCTATACTCAAACTTAATCTATCAAAACCCTCCCCCTCTTTTATTACTTGATTAGTTGATTCCATTAATGTATTGCATAGATCCGAACAAATCATGTTAGTCCATCAGGTGCAAGGCCTGGATGCCTTTATCTCATGAAGCGGTTGACCACACTATCTCGGTAAGGTGTCATTTTTTTTTCAAACTTAACCAAAATTGAATGTAGCCGTAAAGACACTAGAGAGTATACTAAACTCTTTGATCTTTATTCAATTCAGTACTTCCAAGAATATTACAAGTTAACAAATTTGGTTTTGCTTTTACCGATAGTATAGCCAGAGATGTTTGGCATTCCAAGCTTAGGGGAACTCAACTCCTTCGATGTTCGTGAGACGATATTCGCTAGCCTTCAGCTTTTCTTTCACAACATACAAACCTTCCCAATTGGGTCCTAATGTTCTTTCATTGGGGTTGCATCAGCCTCGCATAACAAGTTGTAGGACGAGGTCACCTGCCTTGAAGCTTCGAGCTTGGACTTTTTGATTAAAGTGCTTGGCGACTCGCTGTTGATAGGTCACAACCCAGAGGCAGGCTTCATCCCTTTTCTCTTTGACAAGATCAAGGCTTGCAACGAGCATCTAGTTATTATCCTCTGGGTTGAAGGTAGCCCTTTGATGTGAAGTTACTTCGAACTCTATAGGTACCATTGCCTCGGCTCCATAGACCATTGAGAAAGGGGTTTCTCTTGTGGCGCTGTAGGCTGTAGTGCAATAAGCCCATAACACCTTTGGTAGTTCGTCTACCCACGCTCCTTTTCTAGCTTCCAACTTCTTTTTTAGGATTTGTTTGATGATTTTATTTATGACCTCAACCTGTCCGTTGGTTTGAGGGTGGTTTACTGATGAGAAGCTCTTCAAAATCCTGAGGTTATCGTAAAATTCAATGAACTGCTCACTTGCAAACTGAGTCCCATTATCAGATACTATTTGTTGGGGGACACTGAACCGACAAATGATATTATTCCAAACAAATTTCTTAACTTAGGAGGAGGAAATTTGGGCCAGATCTTTTGCTTCTGCCCACTTTGTAAAATAATCTACAATTGTTATGGCTTTTTTACAGTTTTCACAGCCTGGGGGAAGAGGTCCGATGATGTCTATCCCCCATATTGTGAAGGGCCATGGACTGATCATTTGATGGAGGCAGGCTGGAGGAGCTCGGGGAACATTGGTGAATCTTTGACATTTGTCGCATCTCTTAACGAGGTCGATCACATCCTTTTTCAAGGTTGGCCAAAAGAAAACTTGTCAGAGGGCCTTTTGAGCCAGTGATAGCCCCCTGGTGTGGTTCTTGTAGTGTCTGGCATGAATTTCTTTTAGGGCAACATTGCAAAGGGGAGCATCGATGCACCTAAGCAGTGGAGCCGAGAAGCCTTTCTTGTAGAGCACGTCATTGAGGATGCAATATCTAGCAGCTCAAAACCACATGTGACATGCCTCTAACTTATCTTTTGGGAGTTCACCATCCTGCAGGTACTTCAAGATAGGATTCATCCATGAGCCATGTGCCATAGCGGTTGTCATCATGACTTCTTTCTGCTCAATGCTGGGAGATGGAAGAGTCTCCACAGGTATCGCACCTGAAAATTCTTGTCCCTCGTTGCAGCTAAGTGGTCCAATGCATTCGCATGTGTATTTGAGGTTTGAGGGACTTGGTTTATCTCATATCCCTGAAATGTATGGAGCACCTCCTGGGCCTTCTGTAGGTAAGCGATCATTCTCGGTCTTTTTACCTGATATTCCCTTTTTATGTGACAAACGACTAACTGGGAGTCGCTAAATACCTTTACATTCTCAGCCCGCACTTCCCTTGCGAGGCAGAGCCCTATAAAGAGGGCCTCATACTCCACTTTATTATTGGTTGCTTGGAATTTGAGCCTTAGGGTGTAGGGAATTTTATGCCCTTTCGGGTTGATTAATAGGATTTCTGCTCTTGCCTTCTACTTGCATGAGGATCTATCTGTATAAAGTTCCTACCATGGTTCTTTCGAGGTTTCTACCTCTTCCCTTGTGGGTTCGATGAATTTCGCTATGAAGTCAGCCAGGGCTTGTCCCTTAATTGCCAACCTTGTTCTATAGTGGATGTTGAATTAGGCAAGCTTAATTGCCTATTTAAGCAAAATGGCTTGAAGCATCTACTTTCTGGAGGGTCTGTCTTAGAGGGCACCGGGTTGGCACTTCAATGGTATGGGCCTAGAAGTAAGGCCGTAGTTTTTGGGATGCGACGATGAGACAATAAACAAGCTTTTCCATGGTAGTGTAGTTTTCTTTGGCATTCAACAACCTTTTACTTACATAGTAGATCGGGAGCTACACTCCATTCTCCTCCCACATGAGGGCCGCACTGATGGCCTACTGAGACACTCCCAAGTAAAGGACCAGTTTCTTACCCTCCTATGGTTTGGATAACAGAGGGGCTCGGCCCATGTATTCTTTTAGATATGTAAGAGTGGCTTCACATTCCTTGATCCATTTGAAACATTTAGCTTTTCTCAGGACATCGAAGAATGGTAAACATCTATTTGTCACTTTTGAGATAAACCTGCTGAGGGCTACAACCCAGCCAGTCAGGCTCTGGATGTCTTTAATTCCACTTGGCGATCTCATGTTGATAAGTGCTTTAATTTTCTTGGGGCTTACTTCTATTCCCTTATCGTTGACCATTAACCTGAGGAATTTCCCAGAGGCTACTCCAAATGCACATTTGAGCGGGTTTAACTTCATTCAGAACGCGCGTAGGATCTGAAACATTTTGGCCAGATTCTTTACGTGATCTAGGATCTATCTAAATTTCACAAGCATGTCATCTACGTAGACTTCCATGGTCTTCCCGATTTGATCTTTGAACATCGTATTCACCAACCGTTGATAGGTAGCTCCTACATTTTTGAGCCTAAAAGGCATCACCCTATAACAGTACACCCCTCGATCTGTGATGAACGAGGTATGCTCCTCGTCTTATGGATCCATGGGTATCTAATTATACCCAGAGTACGCATCTATGGAACTAAGGAGTTAGTGCCCGACTGTTGCATCAACAAGTTGGTCAATCCTCGGTAGCGAGAAACTATCCTTTGGATAGGCTTTGTTAAGGTCTGTGAAGTCGATACATATCCTTCATTTTCCATTTTTCTTCTAGACCAAGATAGGGTTGGCTACCCATACTGGGTAGTGAGCCTCTTGGATAAATTTGTTTGCCAGTAGCCTATCTACCTTTTTCTTTAGGGTGCGAGAATGCTCTGCTATTAAAGGTCTCCTTTTCTATCTGATCGGCCAGTGGTGAGGGTCGATATTCAACTTATACGACATCACCTTGGGGTCAATCACTACCATGCCCTCATGGCTCCAAGCAAAGACATCCAAATTTGCTTAGAGGAAGTTAACCAGTTGGGTCTTTACTTTTGAGAGCAAACTTGTCCAGAGCTTGAGGCATTTCTCGCCATTTGCTTTGTTAACTCTGACCTCTTCGAGTTTTTCTATTAGCTTGATATCCTTCTCTGCTTCTAGGTCTTGTGGGTCAAGATTATGATTGACTTCATTCGAGCTTGGCTCCCGGGGTTCTTTATTAGAGACTATGTCAACCCTTTTACCTTTCTCCCCAAGCTTAACATCGTCCTCGTAACATCATTGGATTGTGAACTACTCACCCCATACGCACCCGACCCCATTCGAAGTTAGGAATCAGATTATTAGTGTCCTGGTAGACACGACTTGGTCCAAGTCATTCATCACTGGTCACCTTAGGACTATATTGTAGGTTGAGGGGTAGTCCACGACCAAGAAGTTAGCCAGAATTATGGATTAGCGATCCTTGTACCCTAAAGTGATGGGGAGTTTGACTTGTTTGACAGGGAATATTGCATCGCCAGTGAAATCAAAAAGAGGTTCATGTGAGGATCTGAGGTCGTTCCGAGTCACCCCCATTTATTCAAAGCATTTCTTGTACATGACATTAACCGAGCTTCCAGTATCCAACATGATCCTTTGTACCTCAATGTTGCCAATCTTGGCCTCGATGACAATAGCATCATTATGAGGGGACTGGATTCCTCATGCGTCATCATCCACGAAGGTAATGCATTCAAAAATCATCCTAGCCTTTTTTTGTAGGTCTGCTAAGCTCATGACCCATGGACAAGATGTAGCTCATGTTCCGCACGTACTGTTCCTGCGAGCTTCATAAGGCCCCCGCGATATGTGGTCCTCCATGGATTGTGTAAATGGTTTTGACCACTATTGCTTGTTCCTGGTCAGTGCTCTAGGAAAGCTACGTGATCTGTCGCGGAGGTTGTTGTCCCACTGGTTGTACTACATAATCTTTCAAATAACCTCTCCTAATGAGATCCTTAATCGCATCTTTAAGTGACTTACATTTTGTGGTATTGTGCCCAGCATCATTGTGGTAGGCACAAAATCTATTAGGATCCCTACGCTTCAATAGGGTCGGCAGTGGCTTAGGTTGCCCAAAGTTCTCCCTATGCTTCTCTGTCATGTATATTCTCTCCAGGGTATCCGATAGGATACTATAATTGTCATAGCGACCTCGAGGTTCATGTCATTCAGTCCTAGCTTTCTTTGCAGGTTGGAAGCCCACCTCATCAATCTGGCCAATACTATTTTTTCCATGGCTATTCCTTTTTCCATCTCGATCGAAAGCTAAGCGATCGGCTTTGCCTTGTCCTTTGACCTTTTTCGGACTGAAAGTCTCCTTCCATCGAATTTCTTTTGTGGCATACTCGTAGAACTCTTTTAAGCTTTTCACTGGTGACTTGTATATACTTTCATATAACTTTCCATCTCTATGGAGCCCCACTGAGATCGTTGTTAGGATACTGTCGTTGGAGGGACTTTCTATGTTGTTAACTTCGCACCAAAATCTTGTGATGTAGTCTTTTAATGATTCATCCTTCCTCTGGAAAATGGTTGCCAAGTTGCAGGACGGTGCAAGCTGCTTCTTAAGGGCTCCGTATTGGTCGATGAATCTGTCCTGGCATTCCCCCCAGCTGTTGATGCTATGGTTTGGAAGACTTTTGAACTAGGCTCACGGCACATCCCCAAGGGTGGCTGGGAAGACTTAATATTTGACCAGAGAATTATTGGCCTGGGGGTCCATTTAGATGTTGAAGGCATCCAAGTGATCATATGGGTCACCTTTCCTATCATACAGTAAGATTGCTGGGACTTTAAAGTGACAGGGGAGGGGTTCTATCTCAATTTCCCTGGAAAGTGGAGTCCTTCCTTCGTAATGACCCAATCGATCCTGTGTTAAGGGATATTTTTCCAATCTTTGTACCCTCTGCATCAATTCCTCGATCATTTGATCTTGAACTTCAGATCATCGATTCTTGTCACTGTCTTGGCCTACTTTCGAGCCTTCAATGCGGTGTGAACTCTTAGCTCACTGGTTTCTTCCATTCTCATGAGCTCATCATCCTCCCATTTCAGGTCGCGAACTAAAGGAGTGGCCCAAGTTTGCCCCTCGGGCTCCTTCCTTGGCTAGCTTTTGCCTTCACAATGATGTCTCCATTTGTAGCTATTGAATTGCTTCTGTGACTGGAGTAGCTTTGCCTTATTCTTGTGCCCTTTGTGTGTGTACTTGAGCCAATGCCTCGACTGCATCAGCAAGCCTCTTTACTATACTCTTGAGCGCCTTTTGACACTGGCGTAATGCTTACACACCTTCAGCCTCCGGGAAGGTGGAGGAAGCACTTGCTAAGACTGGGTTTTCGTCCTTAGGCATATCCCATGGCTATTCTTCGTGGCCACCAAGTTGGTTAGCAGTGATTGATCATGTGTGTCGAGGCTAATCGAATTAGAAATAATAATATTGAAACTACCTAAACTATTTGTAGCATAGGTAACACCGGGTCGAACCCAAAGATTTTTTGTGGATGATATCAATGACATTAGGAGATGTAAATAGGGGGTTTGGCAGAAACTAAGCTAAGCTAAACTACACTAACATGCAATACAGAAACAAAAACAAAGATAACAAGCAACCAGCCAAGGGAACCAACTAACTTGAGATTAATGCATCCTTGGTCACTTAAGGGTCATTCAATTGATGAAAACCATAACAAGAAGCCTTGAAAT
>JANHAO010025072.1:0-11444 GCA_026873985.1 Saraca asoca
TCCATGTCTTCAATGAAGAAGAAAGGGTTGTGTCTTCCTTATATAGAGCCGGGGGTGTCTCTACCAAAGAATCTGGAACCATTCCCCCCAACCGTCATCATTAATGGCCTTTGAGAAGGCTAAGTTAACCCAGCAAAAGCCACTGGACATGTATCACGAAGACGTGGCCTAGTGCAGATGGAACAACAGTCTTATAAAAGGACTTTGGCTGATCCAAAATCGAAGAGTTTTCAACTCCCAGCCCACTAAAAGTGAACTGAGAGTTAGGGGGCTAATGTTGTATGTGAAATTTGGTCCTGGATGGATCTTCAAGTAGCTTGTAAGCAATAAAGGAACTGGCCCATGGAAATGATCAGGTCGCTACAGCCTCAGGTCGCTTCGTGAAGTGATCTCCACAGCTCGAGCTCGCTCAGTAGCTCACGAGCTCGACCTTAGCTCCATTACTTATGAATGAGCTAGTGACCTGGCTGATGAAGCATAAGCTATGACCTAAAGGCCCGATAGAAGACTAAGTCATGTTTTGTCCCAACGGACAAATAAGGTCCCTGCTTGTAAAAGACAACTACAGTAGCTGAAAGTAGAAGATTTAGTTTGCATATTTTATCTTGTACAATAAATACAGATGTAATAGATTTACTGTATATGTAATTACCATTGTAGCCTCATCTCCTCTATAAATATGAGGAAGGAGCCCCTCCATAGAGAACAACTCATTTTCATATACCGAAACTCTGCCAAAACAAAGATCTCACGTTGTAGAAAAACTGTATCAATAACACGCTATCGTGGATGTAGGATCTGTGATGATATTCGGATTTAGCCGAACCACATTAAACCTTGTGCCTCCTTTCCCACTCTTCTTTTCTTCTCCTTTGATTATTTTTCAATCTTGTTTGTATTCAAACCGACTATAGGTCAGAGATCCCAAAGAATTCCCTTATTGGCCGGAGTTTAGATCATTACCAAAATTTGACGTCAACAGGTGTTTTATTGTTTGTAGGGTTACAACTATGAAAATTTTGTAGTTATCTGTCTTTTGAATTCATGCATATCGAGAGTATGGGTATTCATTACTTTCACTTTTGGACTATACTCTAAACTCAAACATGTCTGAGTTTTCAAGCTTCTTTTGGTTTTCATTGTGTGGTATAGCTTGGGATTGCCAGCTTAAGAAAGGAACAATCTCTAGTCCAGCTTTTCTCTCTCCTTTTGGTTTCTGGCCTGGGAATGGGAAAGACTTGGTTTTTTCCACTCTGTTTTGGCTACTTTCAAACTAAGCACCTATACCACACCACTTTGTGCTCAAAGCACAAAAGTAGTCAACAACAAGAAAAATAATAAGCTAAGCAAATTGCATAGACAGTGGATTCTAGATAACTCAACAACCATATTTATAAAGCTATAGCCAGAGCCCAAAAGCAAAAGAGATGATACTAAAACAAGAACACAATTGCAAATGTATCTACAATTGAACAAAAAATTTCCATTTATAATTGAACTATTAATCAGAAGATTAATACAATTGCATCTCATGAGTTTGCTATCAACCAAAAATAGCTAAAAGCTAGGTTGGCTAGAAAATCCTATAATCTCTAGCCTACATATTTCCAGACACTACTAAAGTCTAATGCATATTCATTGTCTAAAGGGTGTTGTAAGTCTAAACATATTCACTTGACTATTAACCAATGTCAAACTAATTGCAAGCACAAAAAGGGTAAGCTCCAATGAACTTGAAAGCAAACTAATGACTACCCAGTGAAATACAATCTTACTACTGTAATTATGCATACCTATTGATTAGTAGTTTGTTAGTTGATTAAATACAATGTGAGTTGCCTCTCATGTCCTTGATGTAGTCCAAGATGACATGTACTTGTTGTTTTGTTTCAACTAACTCTTCCTTGGTTTAGTCAAGCTCTAATTTTAGGGTTTCCACCTCTTCTTGAATTATTAGATTAGTATTGGAGGAACTGGTGGAGTGGACTCTTTAAGAACCAATCCCAAACACACTTTTTAGGCAAACTCCTATCCCTAGACCATGGGCATGACCTAGATGCTCCTTCCCAAACATTTTTCCAAAGGCATCATTTGAAGATAGAATTGAATGTTGTGATGGGCCATTTGGTAGAAAGTTTCATTCAGTTTTCCTAAGTAAATGCAAGAATTATTATAATATCAACTAATAAATATCATAAAATTAATAAAAAATTTATTTGAATCCTCACGTTTATGCTTCTTGCTTCTTCATTCACATGTGAACCATCACTTTTCTAATGTATAGCATCCTACAGCTTTGCTTGAACAACTAGATGCTCTTTTTCCTTTTCTTGTCATTTAAATAAAAATGATTTAACTTAAATGAATCTATATGAACTTGATTTTATTCACTAAGGGAAAATGGTTATGCTACCATCCCGTCCTTCAACCATACAAATGTTTTAGACCCCGCACTATACGGAATGGTCTGCTTGCTTCTATTTTGTGCATTGTGCTTGCACATTTCCTGCATAAATAAATTCAATTATTCATTTTGCCATTTGTACAAGCATAGTTATATTAAAAATATGATTAGTTACTTGTGTTTTTGTTTATCACATATGAGTATATAATCTTTCCATTAGTCACTTGTGATACACTTTGGGCAATTTTGATCAATATTTTTGTAATACCTAAAAAAAAAAAGTAACAAGTGACTGAGGGACTGAAGTGAAAATTCTAAATTTGTCGTTGGGGCCATAATGTAATTTCCTATATGTCTCGAGGGACCTATTTGAGGTAGTGGAAGCTCTTGGGGTCAAAATGCAAATTTCCCCATTTCGTTTTATGTATAAAATTTTCCTCGGTTGGCTTTCTTCCTCATGATTTTGCTAATGGTCTCCTAAAGCTTCCTATGACAAGTTTGGTGCCTTCCTTCATCATCTGACCATTTCATCACCATCCACCACTTTTCGGCCAGTGAGCTCCCTTCCCCGGCATCTTTTTTAGTGTTTCCCAACGTTGGGCTTCCTTCTTCTATGCACAAGCCATCTCGTTCTAGCTGAAGGCCGTCTTGTTGCTTTGCTTCAACTAACCCTCATTTCTTATCGCACCGGTGATGTCCAGCTAGTTTTAGGCTGTGGACCACCTTCATTCCTCCTCTGGCATCTCCTATCTTGCTTCTCAACCAACAAAGCTCTTCCTCCCTTATTTTGTGGCTTGGTTCGATCGATTCTTCTATCAACTTGCCAGCGAAACATCTGTTGGCAATGAGCTAGTCATTAGTACTTTGGACTTCGATGAGTATTCCTAAATCATCAGATGTATTTTATAGTAATCATATAGATAGTTTTCCAAGATATTTAAGTTAAAACCCTTAACAGTGTAGATTCAGGCAGCAACTCCTATAGGCTTACTGGCGACATCCCAACTCCGGCCAAGCTAGCTAGTAACATTTTGGAAGCTAGTAAGTAATCCTAGAACAAAAAATTTATTTTATAGCTTACTTACTTCAACTTTCCAAGTAGATCTAGTTTGAATAGTAAATTTCAAAGTTAATGAAAGTTGGAATTTTCTTATGGATTTGCTTTAGATATCTAGGAATCCAGTTGAAAAATCCAACTGGGCTGAGCTTCTTGATTTTCCCAATTAGTTGGTTCAACTCCTTAAAGAATTTTCAAGGTGAGTAGACAATCCTTCTCACTTAATAATCTCATGTGTACATATAAAATAATTTTATTATTATGAAATGTTATAAATCATTTTTATTACTGATGAGATTTCCATATATATATTAAAGTGGTTTCGAAAGTATATTTATAAGTTGTATGTAACATAGCTTGTCATGATAAAATTATACATTTTCATTTTTGATTCATGTTATTGAAGCTGACTATTTCATTGTTCCATGTGATGACTGGATATGGAAATGCATTAATAGATTTATGTATGTTTTGATAAATTTTGCTTACCTGAAAAAAGATTTTTATGCTATGTGTTATTTTCTGAATCTTGATTGAGATACTGAATCTATTGAAAATTTGAGTGGTAACCCTTAAGTGCACTTGTGAGTATGTAAATAGCTGGTGGGGAGCAAGAAGGATGGACAGATGTAAAGAGATATACATTCATGGGCATCCGATAGACATGTTGGATCGCTTATGATGGGTATTATGATTTGGTTACCATTTTAAATTTATTCTTTGGAAATCTAGTTATATGTTTTACATATTGAGTTTTAATGAAATTTTAAAATGCTATTGGCTTTCTCTCCTATTTATTATTATGTTGTCGAATATCATACTTTCAATTACTTGACTATCTTGCTGAATTATAGTTTTCAAATGTATATTTAGATTTTGGTTGCAGAATAGGTAAGCATATCTTCATGGCTATATTTATAGATATATATACTTCCGAATATGATTTTCAAATGGGGTTTTTGGATGATCGTGGGATTGTTTACTCACTAAGTTTCAATAAAACTCACTCTTTCTTTTCCATGTTTTTCAGAGCCATAGGATTCCCTTACCTCACCTCCACATTACACCAATATGGGATCTACTCTTGGATCGAGTGGATCATTCCTACGAAGAATAAAGGTATATAAATGGTGAAAAATCAATGGCAGTTGTTAGGATTATGTATGCATGCATTGTGTATGATTATTGGATGCCCAGTAGGATGTAAATTGTATAGTCTAGGCCACTGTATATTATTATATTGTTATACAAGTTGTGGTGGGCGTGTAGCGCTTATGTTGTTGTTTAGGCCTTGTGGCCAAGTGTCCAAAAAATGAAAGAAACTGTTGAATTTTTATTAGTACTTAATATATAAATATTTCATTGTGGATTGATGAAATAGTGAGTTATTGGTATGTTATGTACATTGTAAGGCTTGCAGGGGGCTTCCTGATGGAAGGAGA
This sequence comes from Saraca asoca, assembly GCA_026873985.1. Taxonomy (NCBI): domain Eukaryota; kingdom Viridiplantae; phylum Streptophyta; class Magnoliopsida; order Fabales; family Fabaceae; genus Saraca; species Saraca asoca. Next base: position 4,904 of record JANHAO010025072.1, read on the forward strand.
TTTCTAAAGGTGACCTTCTAGGCTAGTCATGTTTCGTGGATCAGCGTGTGACAATTTTGCTCTTTAATAAAGCTAAGGTCATAATGCTTATTGTACATAGCCAATCTATAATTTCTCCACCATGTCCTAATGACTTGCTTAGCAAACCAAATGCCCATTTCATCATTTGGAAATTGAAAGCATGGCTATAACAAAAACAAAAACATTAGTAATAGAATGAAACATAAATTATAAATAGTTGACCAAAACTATTACATATCATCACCAATCTAGCTATGACATTGTCTTTAATCAAGTTTTGTATGGCTAGGCAAGTCTCATAATCTATTGAAAATTTGGTCCTTGCCAAATGACCCATTGCTCTTGGAAAAAGTCCTCCTCCTTCTTGTATAGGACGACCTTAATTATCTGCTTGAATTACATTTTTTTCTTCATCTAAGGTCCAAACTTGTTTGACCTTTAGGTTCTTGGACTTAGTCACATCCTTCTTATCTATTAAGTCAATTATAAAATATTAATACAATATAAACTTAAACATAAAATAAAATGATATATTGTAGTTATCTATCATGTTGTAGTACCACCCACTTCTAGGCTTCCCCTTTCTAGCACTAGATGATGATGTATGAATAGCATCATCTATCATAGTGTCTAACTCTATCTTAAGATCATTGGGCTATATGGGCTAGGTGTGTGGAGTGGGTTGTGTGGGTTAGGCACCTCGGTGGGTTAGGTGGGCGATGTAAGCTAGGTGGCCTGGGTGGGCTAAGGCTTGTGTGTGCTAGGTGGGCTATGAGGCCTGTGTGGGTTGTATGGTTGGTATGGGTTTTTTTAGTCATCTTAACTATATAGGCTGCATAGTATGTGAATTTACTAGCTCAACGGGGCATGGAACATCTTGAGTGGGTTGTGGAGGACCAGATTGGATACTAGATGCTCCTTTGCTACCCCAAACTCTTGAACGTTTCAACTTAGGCATATATGGAAAAAAAAATGTCAATAATCTAAAACATGAAACTAAAATTCTTTGACAAAGTAATTTGACAATGAAACAAATTATAAATTCTTTAACAAAGTAATTTGACATTGAAATAAATTTTTTTAACTAATTTGAATATTCTCAGCTTCCTTGACATTAGTTTCAAAATCAATGCCTTTGAAGTGATCATCATTTTCCTCTTCCTTTGCCAATTGAATATCATCACCATCATTCTAAAAAAAAAAAAAAATTGCTCAACTTTTGTTGAGTAAACAGTTCAAGCTCACATATCTCATTGTTAACATCCCCTCCCATGTTGTATAAGTCTTTTGCCTTTAGATGAACAACAATGCTTCACTCTGGTGATATTTGATCTTCTATAAAACAAATCATTTGTGCTTGGGATGCATAGATGATAGACTTATGCTCTTTACATGCACTATTGTGAATCAACCTATTAATATTTACAACATTGAAGCCTTAAACTTCCTTTTTAAACCCTCTATCCTTAGTAGTGCCAACCCACATACATTTAAAGAGGGTTACAAATTTTTCATAGTAATTGAGCTCAATAATATCTACTAATTTCCCATAATAAGGAAGACCAACATCCTCTACATTTACATCTTGATGGCTAAAAACATAGTTAGTTGCAAAAGTCATGAAAACTCTAGAATTACAGTTTTTTAATCTATTTTCTCAAGCCAAGTTCTAAAACTTATATTTGATAACATCGAATGTTGAAAACCTTCTAGCATTTGGAAGAGGTCCTTGGACTAGTTGCTTTAAATTATTCGACATAGTACCAACCATGTCATCCACAAAAACCTAACAAAAGAAAATAATCTTTTATAACTATACCTTAAAAATAACAAATAATCATATAGTAATTATCTTTTACAATTTATCCATCTAGAAAACCAACTGGCAAAATCTTTGCTAACTATCTTTTGCATCTCAACAAAGGAACATGTCCAACTCCTTATTCTTCTCTTCACATATAGTGTAAATTTCCTACATGCAATGATTAAAATTATAACTGTTAGGCTGAGTAATCTTAGGACAGATAGAAAGGAATGTGGATATCATTGTGGATACTTACTCTACAAATGAATCAATCTCTTTGCAATTGAATAATACAAATCAATGTGCTTGCATCTTTTACATAGGTGTCAGCATGAAACCAGAACAGTTACCTACCGGTTTGCCTATCTTGGGAAAGATAGTAGACACTCCTTCACATCTAATATCATTTACTTCATCATTCATGCATCTTATTCAATTGAACCTTGTTTCAATTCCTTACAAATATCTTGAACAGAATGCAAGACACTCTTTAGATATGTAGCCTTTAGCAATGGAAACTTTTGGTTGAGTCTTATTGCATACATAAGATTTTAGATGTCCCAAATATCTATGTAAAGGCAGATATCACTAGAAAAAAATAGAATTATAGATCTAGATATATATAGATAAATTCAACTATTATCTTTCAATATGGTACATCCATCGGCATTGTGCTAAGCCTCCCATCATAGTTGATCAATTAGATGAACACACAAATGAACCAAAACAGTGAAGAACGATGGGATGAACAAGATCTCCAAATGACAAATTGTAATCACAATTCATTGTTGGACATTCTTAAGGTCTTTAGGGTTAACAATTTTAATGCATATTTGTCTAAAATATGAGCTTAACTTAACCAATACGCCAGTCACTTTGTTTGGTAACACATTACATATTGCAATAGGTAGTAAACTCAATATTTTTTGTTTCCTTTTTCTGATTTCTAATAAACATATGGAACTAAAGCAGTCAATCACCCAACTAAAGTTACGGATTATGTGATTCAATAGCCAATAAATAAAAATTAGTCCTAGGGATTATATTGAAGGTTAGGCATATAACCTCCATTAATTTTACATCAATAAATTCAATCTATTGCAGCTAAAAATACAAATATACCAAGAGTTCCTAGTTCATCCAAATTCAATAGATAAACATAGATATAAAGGAAGAAGAAGCAATCAACACAACAACTAGTAAACTTACATCTAGATGAAATCAAAGCATGGATTGAGGCAATGGAAGATGATGGTGAATTAGACATATAAATGATAGAAATGAAATTTTGAATTTACCTATAAAAAAAAAGGAAAACAATATCCATGGAAATGTTGACACCCTATATCTGCTATAATTTAAATGAAAGGCATCTTCAAGCATATTGATAATTTTGCAATCTCAGTGATGAATGATTATTGTTTTTTATATATTTGATGCTAACAAAGCATATCATAGTAAGTACCAAGCAAGTACATCCATATGGCTGGAGGTTAGGGCCTCAAATTAATAATGCTTGCTTAAATAATTCATCAACACCCACAAATTTTTGGTTTTAATTATTTCAATATGAAAATGATCAGAGCACTAAACATTTGTCACCATGTTTCCTTGAAGATTGGCCAAGACTTCTGTCCTACCTTGTAAAATTGTTAATTATTCAATACAAATGGCATATATGTATATGTTTGTATCCAACACTCCAAAAGACAAAATATGAGAAAGTAAATGGTACTAATAAATAAATGAAAAACATTATTCACAAATTACATATTACATGTCGTGTCCATTTTTCATCTTTAATTATTATTGAACAACATAACATATGGAGCAAAAGAAATCCGAAAAAAGATTTCCTTTGAAATATATATATAACATCATGTGAAATTAAAAATTTGGATAATAAGCATGGAATCTCACATATTTTTGAACAATAGATGTGTATAAAACGAATTAATAACCATTAATTTAAGGTTTACTTTTCATACTACTCACACTTACATAGCTGATGTTGATATCTCATACACCTACTTCATATCTCTTGAAAATTAACCATAAAATTTTCTCCAAAAACTATCAACAGCAATCAAATTATAGTGTCCATCAAGTGAAGTTCTCTCTGTATAATCATTTAACATTTGAAAGCATAGTTGCTAACTCAAGGGAAGCTTTGTTGTTGAACCCATTTTCTACTCTTTTTGTTGTTATCTTCATTATTTTTTTCCTCATCCAAGTGCAAGCAATTGTAACTAATTATTAAACATAGCTACACTAGGGTTTGGGATTAATTCATACTAAGAATTCATAATTAATCTTTAAAAATTTCCAATTTTCGTTTGATTTGCTTCAACTGTACCTGGTTGTAAGTAATTATTAAGCAAAGAGTAGAGAGCACAAATCTTCCCTTAATTGGAAAAGCACCCAATTCAACAATGGGAGGCAACAACTTGAGGCAAGCTCCTTGAATAGAGGCAAAGTCAAAGGTAGAAAACATAGGAGCAGATAGCAAATGTAGGTTTTTTCTAGGCAGGGAGTAGAAAGCAGAAAAAGGGAATGAAATTCATTTAACGTTTGATGTAATTTAGGGTTATATTGAGAACATAGTAATGATTATCCTAGGAACCACCTCTAAATGATCGGCTTGAGCAAAATCTAACAACATTAGGTAAACAGCTATTAAATTGAAATTTAGTAGTGATCCACTTCAACTGCCTCTAGTTAACCACCTCCAAAAGTGTGCCTTTTTTTGTAGTGTAATGAAATATAGGTTGTGTAACTAAAGTCATAAAGACTACCCATTAGGTGAGAGACAAATAAATAAAATCCTATGCTTTTAGGGTATTGATACAAGCCTTTATCATATCAAGGAAGCATATTTGGTATTTTTTTTTATTATTTTTGCCTATCAAATTATTATATTACAATAATTTATTTACCAAGTGTCTTGCTATATCATGTTATCTTAGTATACATCAAGGTAGAAAAATAAAGTAATATTTATTTGTGTTAATAAAGCATTGAGATGTCATTATATAGTTCCTTTACCATATGTTTAGAAGTAGACACAACATTTTAGATATCATTATATTATTTTTTTTAATCACATAAAGTATTAAGTGATTAATAAATAAAATGACATAAATATATTGCAATTAATTTAATAACATAGTTACTCAGCCCCATAATGAAGTTTCTATTTTAGTAAGTTAGTTAGAATAAGATAATGAATTAGACATGAGTATAAAATTTTATTAATGCCTACAAGTCCAGGATATTTTATATTGGTGTTGCGTTTATTAGTCTTATTAATAAAGAATTTTGCAAGTATATTCTATGCATTTTTTTACAACCTCTGTCCAAATAAAGGTCAAAATTTTGCTTGTATGTGAATTGTTATTGAATTGCCATTGGGTAATTCAATTATAAAGTAATTTGGCTTTATAGTATTGGTATATGTTATATTTGGCATTAAGTTTCTCATATTTTACTATTGCTTGGTAAAATTATGGTGAACAAAAAGGTACAAATCCTTTTGATTGTGAAAGTATATGGACTTGCATTTCACACTCAATGTGAACAAGCCACTTGTTCCCATAGAATCAAGTATGTCAAATGAAAGGATTGCTTATGAATAGTTGGAGTGATATAATCATTGCAACTTAATGTTTGTCAAATTTCACATAAGCAAGAGTATTTAGGATTCAATCCCTAAATGCAATAAGGCTAGAGCTTATGTGAAAGTTGTTGCAGAACAATTTGTGAGTTTTGATAAGGCACTTAACAGCATCTTAATAAAGAAGCTTTCAAGCAAAAGCTTGACAAAAGTAGAAATGTGTGTGAGCTCATTATAAAACTGAGGGATATTGCTACCAAATTAAAGAGCCTTGAATGTGAGATTGAGTTATTCCCATTGCATTTCATTTTGAATTTTCTTCTTATTAAGTATGCATAATTCATAGCACAAATAAAGACAAGTGGTCAATTTAAATCAATAAATTTCTAACCATGTGTCTTCAAGAGAACAATAGGTTGAAGCATGAGAAACTTATAACTATTATTTAGTGACTCGTGATAAAGGAAATGCACATATTAAAAAAATGTGTCTTGGCCAAAACTAGCATACAATTATTCCAATAAAGCATTCTAGCAATAAGGACAAATGTTTCTTCTATTGAAAGAAATGACAAATGTAAAAAAATTGTGCCAAATATAGAAATGGATCATAAAGGATCTCACTTGTATTTGCTATGAATTATGTTTTATAGAAGCTCCTAGGAATGCTTAATAAATTGATTCAATTACTAAAATCTACATTTCCAATAATGTGTATAGTTTTCTAAACTATTGACGGTGGATTTCAGTTAAACCCAAATCTGGCCAACGGAGGGGGAGTGAACGACCAAAGACAGTAGGAGGAGGAGGAAGGAGAAGGGGTTGAAGCATGGGAGTTTAACATGGTTTGACTAAATCTGGGTGGCATTGGACCCTATGTCCACAAAGATGTTTTCATTAATCTGAAGGAGTTTTTTTATAGAGTTTTTGCTAGTGTTCTTTTACTTACTTCCTTTTTTCACATCCTATACAAAGGGTCCAGCCCCCCATTTATAGAAGATGGAGGGGTACAAATGAAACTAAATAAACTGTACATATATTACATCAAAAATTAAATGTACAAGACTGTATAGGGCACTATAGACTGGCTTCTGTAGGTTGCTT
>JANHAO010025073.1:0-11446 GCA_026873985.1 Saraca asoca
CCACCTCTATTTGATTCTGAAAACTTCAATTTCTGGAAATTTAAACTTAAGATTTATGTTGAATCTGTAGATTATGATATGTTGAGATTTCTTGAAAATAGTTATGAATATCCAATGATTTTAGTGAATGGAATTCTTCAAAGAAAACCTAAACAACTATAGACTGAGGAAGAAGAAAGAGATCTTTCTCTTGCTTCAAAATTAAAATGGATCATTGCAAATTCTCTATCTACTAATCATTTCTCTAAGATTTTAGAATGTAAGATAGGAAAAGAGATGATAGACAAGCTAGTGTGCATTTATCAACACAAGAAAGAATCTGAGAAGAAAGATGATGTACAACATTGTCTTCTGGCAAAGCATGAATAGATAAAGGTCAATCAATTTTAAGTTGTCTACTATAAGCCATGCACAAATGTTACAGATGAGGAAATTGAATCAAGCAACGAATCTTATGATGAACAAAGTGACTCTGACAAATTACATGAAGATCCCACTGAATTGTGTGTGAAGATGTGAGGTAGGTTCTAGGCCGTCTCACCCTCAGCTGCGAGGTAGGCTTTAGAGTTGTCTTGCCCTCAGATAGGCTTTGTGTTTGTGCTATCGCGAGGTAGGCTTTGGGCCATCTCACCCTTAGACGCGAGGTAGGCTCTAGGGCCATCTCACCCTTGGACAGGTTTTGTTTTTGTTAAGACGATGGCTTGTCACATAGCAAGGTTGCACGTGAGTACCATAGCGAGCTCGTTGTTCTGTGGTCGAAAGATTTGTGCTCTTTGCCTCAGTTCATGGAATGGGGCTTGCTTTGGATGCATCAATGGGGTAGGCCTTATGCCGTTTCACCCCTGGATGAATCCTTTGCAATGACGAAGGGGAAAATTCTTTGTCTAGACAATGCCTTTTTGGCCAATTGGCAAGTTGTACTGATTTGGCATACAATAGTTGATACAACTTAACACCATTGATAACAAACAAATGTTTTAGGATTAGAATATGATTCTGATGGAGGGCTCAGGCTCTTGGGTGACAACTCGGTGAGCCTGTCAAGTGCACTTCCTTGGTGGTGTTACCATGTAATTTTGTAGTTGGCCTCTTCTAATGAGGTCTTCAATGGCGTCTTTTAGTGTTCGATGCTTTGAGGTGGTATTTCCAGCCTCATTATGATAAGTGCAAAATTTACTTGGATCCCTAGACTTGGTAGTGGCTCTCATCGGTCTAGGCCTTCCAAAGTCCTTGCTATTCTTTTTCGTGGCAAAAATTTTATCCTATGTGTCAGACAGGATGTTGTAGCTTTCAAAGCGGCCTCTAGGTTGCTGAGACTTCACCTTCTTAGCAAGGTGAGGAGCGGGGTCATCGTGACTCTCGCTACCCCTTTTGTTACTCGTGGTGGGACCATTGGGGTATGCTCTGTGCCTGGGCTCCTCTATTTTGAAAGTTTCTTCCCATCTTATCTATTTGGTAGCCTGCTCATAGAATTCAACGAGGTCTCAAGTTAGGGACTTGTAGAGGCTTCAGTATAATTTACCATCTTTAGGAAGTCCCACTGAGATTGCTGTTAGAATACTTTCCTCCAAAGGATTTTCCACTGAGTTGGCTTTCTGCCCGAATCGAGCTGCATAGTCTTTGAGTGACTCGCCCTTACACTAGAAGATCATCGTGAGATGGCAAGGGGTGTAAGCTGTTTCTTTAATGCCCGATATTGGTCAACGAACTTCCTTTGGCATTCTTCCTAACTATCAATGGGCGAGTCGAGAGGCGCTTGAATCATGCTCGAGATGTTCCCCTTAATGTGGTAGGGAAAATGTGACACTTCACCAGAGGGTCAGTGGTCTGGAGGTCTATTTGAGTATTGAACCCATCCAGGTGGTCGTTTGGGTCGCTATTCCCATCGTATAGCGGGATCATGGGCACTTTGAACTTCTGTGGAAGAGGTCGCATCTCGATCTCCACAGAAAATGAAGAGCTTTCCTCGCGGTGAGGCTGGTGGCTTTGAGGTTATGGATACTCTTCTAGCTGCTCGAGCCTACAGAGGATTTACTCCATTGTCCGGTTGTGTGTCTTAGACTGAGGGGTGGAGCTCCCTGCTTGTTATGAGCCCCCCAGTTGTTGACTGTCACGGTCTTCATGAGTTTCCTTCTGAGCCTCTTTACGAAGCTATTAGAGTTGTGCCACAATTTCTTCTTATCTTTGCGTGCTCTGAACTTGGGCTTGCACTAATGCCTTGATGGTTTTAGCTAGCTCTCTTATCGTGCCTTTGAGCGTCGGGCGGGGTTGACTAGGCATTTGTGCCTCTAGAATTTCAGGAGCAGTAGTAGACTATTGGCGAGCCCCCATGACGGTAGTGTCCGTCGGCTGGAGGGCTGGAGTGGTTGTGCTCCAAGTAGTTCTTCCTCCCGTCATTATTGAGTTGTAATGGGGACTTCAGAAAGGAGATAGATCCTCACAGATGGCACCAAAATGTTGATGTCAGATTTCAGTTCATACAGATGGTCCCAAAATCAGGCCAATGGGAAGATGAGTTCTGGGATCTTAAGCTACTTCCGAAGTGCGAAAGGGACATGGTCCGAGAGGAAGAAAGAAAGGAAGGCACGGTATTTTTAACGTGGTTTGGCTAAATTCGGGTGGCACCGGACCCTATGTACACGGTAGAAATTTTATTGATATGTAGGATTGTTTGTACAGAGTTTTGGCTTATAAGAATGCCGGTCTCTCTCCTTTCCCTCTAATAATGTAATCCTATTTATAGAGGAAGGGAGAGTTACATGCATTAATTACAATCTACAATTGTGTTACATCAAGAAATAAATAAAAAAGATAGTAAAAGACTATAATCCAGCTGTTGTAGGATATAGACTATGGGGCGGGCCCCTCTGGGTGGCTGGAGTCTGGCATATATGTCTGTTGCATAGGGCTATTGTTCCATACGAGGCGTTTGTCATCTCGAGCTGGGATTCCTAGCCCAGGGTCGTCATAGAGGGTTGCTGTAGCGAGCCTGATGCTGCTGTAGCGAGGTAGTAAGCTCGAGCAAAATGGTTGATTACCTGATGCACTAGTCTTCATGGTCACCTCGCTGTCTTGCTGTTTGGTAGCGAACAAGGTGGGGTTTGCTAGGCATTCTTGGCGAACTGGGCTATCTGTCCTCAGGTCTGTCACGATCTCTTGAGGCTATTTTTCACCTATAATAGTTATAATTGTAATTTTACATGCAGTAAATCTATTACATCAGGCATTTAATATACATGACAGGATAGACAGACTAAATCCTGCAAGTTGATTACTATAGATTACCTCCTATAGGTGGGCCCCGCATGTCCACTGGGCAAAATGTGAGTTGGCTTTCTGTCTAGCGAGCTCCCAGGTCTCTAGTCGTGCCTCGCTAACCAAATCCTTCGGTCTGGGGAAGCACCTATCTTTGGGATGATGAGGTCGAGCTCGCTCTATTAAGGATGAGCTCGAGATGAGGGTGTCACTCTATGACATGAGCTAGAGACTTAATGCTCTGAGTGCTTCTTGAATTGGATCTTTACCATGTTCGGGTTATCTGTTGGTCCATTAAGGATGATCCAGATTTCTCATATAACATTAGCCCCCAACTCTTAGTTCGCTTCATGAGCTAGGAGTTGAAACGTTCTGGAGGTCATTCAATTCACAGAGTTCAACTTAGTCAAAGTCTCCATTGGATCCATCTTTTTAGCTATTCCTAGCCACACTTCCCGTGGTACGTTACTCTTGATCATTGGTGAGTCAGCCTCATCTTTTTCTGAGGCAATAAATGACAGCAGCTGGGGAGATTCATCTAGACTCTTTAATAAGATCGAGCCTAGTTCTATTTAAGGTAGAAGAAGTCACTCCTGCTTCTTCCCAAAGAAACTATGAATGTTCTAGAAGGTCTTCCCTTAATTCTGGCATCCTACCCTCTCGTTGGGGTGTGCATGGTCTACTGCATATGGAACTTTGAACATATGGATTCTCTGGTAACATGGAGAGATTTCATACTGATCTCAGATTATGTCCTCTTGGCTTTGCCGTGAGGCTTTTGCCTGGCCAACCAAGCTCCTGAAGCTTTATGAGTTGTTCTCTTTGTGAGTCAAAATAGGAGCTGGAGGCTAGTGAATAAGGAGCAGTTTTGCTCTTCCCTTCTTCATTGGTGGGAGTCAAGTTAAGGATGAGCTTTCTGCTAGGGGAGGCATTGGAAGAAAAAATTTGAGGACCTTACCAGGCTTATAAGCTCTAATCAGCTAAGGTGCATCCCTTTGCGGCCAGTCCTTCTTCTTAGAAGAAAATTAGTCATAGCTTTCCCCCTTTGTGTTTTGGCTTTTCCTGATTTGTATTCAGAGCTTTCTGATGTAATTTTACCTCGTTGAGGCTTTTTGATGAATAAGGTTTCCTTTTGCAATTTCTATATGTCATTCTTGTTTCTCACATAAGTGTTGTTCAAACAATCCACGTGTGAATTGTGCATAATTAGAGTCGTGTGCAAGCTACGAACATTTGGTCACATGCGAGCTGTGAAATAAGAGAGCGAGTGATCTTGTGCTTGAGCTGATCTCATGGCCAGATAAGTAAATGAGTTTACATGAAAATTATGAAATAAGAGAGTGAGCGATCTTATGCTCGGGCCGATCTCGTGGCTAGATAAGTAAATGAGTTCGCATGAGAGCTACGAAATAAGAGAGTGAGTGATCTTGTGCTTGGGCTGATCTCATGGCTAGATAAGTAAATGAGTTTGCATGAGAGCTATGAAATAAGAGAGTAAGCAATCTTGTGCTCGGGCCGATCTTGTGGCCAAATAAGTAAATGAGTTCGCATAAGACTTATGAAATAAGAGAGTGAGTGATCTTATGCTCAGGTCGATCTCGTGGACAGATAAGTAAATGAGTTCACATGAGAGCTATGAAATAAGAGAGTGAGCAATCTTGTGCTTGAGCCAATCTTGTGGCCAGATAAGTAAATGAGTTTGAATGAGAGTTGCAAAATAAGAGAGTGAGTGATCTTGTGCTTGGGTTGATCTCGTGGTCGGGGCATTCTTGTGCTCAAATAAAATAGTGCCATTTAGCCAATTCACCTGTTTGAAAAATTTAAAAATTAGTAAAGAAATTCAAAATGTTCATATAAGTTACAAAATTACAAAATTTAATAAATAGTCCTGATTATGGGAGACAGCTCTTGCTCGGAATCCTGTCGAGATTGTCCAAGCCATTGCTTGGAAGGCTGCACCATGTAGTCTTGCAGGCAACCTCTTTTGATGAGATCTTCAATAGCATCCCTCAGCGCCTAGCATTCCAAGGTGATGTGCCCAAACTCGTTATGGTATACATAAAATTTCCCTCGGTTGAGTCTGGACTTACAGGGAGTCTTCATGGGTCAAGGTTTTCCGAAATCCTCATTATCCTTTTCCATTGCGAAAACCTTGTCTTGGGCTTCTAATAGGATGCTATAGGTGTTGTGACAACATGGATATGGGGGTCGCTCATCTTTGCTCTTCTTAGTGAGTTGAAAGCTGGGACTATCTTTCTCGTCTCTGTGGTCACTCTTTTTCTTGTTTTGAGCCGAGCTGCCCGTCTCGGACTTCTATGAACTGAGAATCTCTTCCCATCTAACTTGCTTCATGGCCCGCTCATAAAATTCACCCAGGTTGTTAATTGGGGATTTGTGCAAACTTTTGAACAACTTTCCATCTCTATGCAGTCTTGCCGAAACAGTAGTCAGGATAGCCTCATCTGAGGGCTTTTTCACATTGTTAATCTCGTGCCTAAAGTGGACAATATAGTCTTTCAGTGTTTCATGCTTGTTCTAGAAGACTGTGGCGAGATGGCATGGGGGTGCGAGTTACTTCTTTAGCACCCTATACTAGTCGATGAACCTTTCTTGGCACTCTTCCCAACTCTGATGCTACGAGCTGGGAGGCTTCTAAACCACATTTGAGGAATTTCACCCAACATGGTGGGAAAGATGCAGCACCTGATCAAGGAATTACAAGTTTGAAGATCCATCTAGATGTTAAACAGGTCCAGATGGTCAAGAAGATCACTATCTCCATCGTATGGTGGGATGGTTGGAACCTTGAGTTTATAACGGAGGGGTTCTTCTTCAATTTCCTTGGAGAAGGGAGTCCGCTCCCTGAGGCAACCTTGGTCATTTTGAGTTGGAGGGTACTCCTCCAAATGCTTCACTCTTTGAAGGAGATTCCCCACCAAAACATCCAAGCCCTCCCGTCATTGGCTAGAGACATGGTGGCTTGGTTCACCCTTCCGACCATGCAGGTGGTGATTCGAAGTCCGCTCTTGGTCAGTCTCACCGGGACATTCAACCCTGGGTATTACGATCTCAACTTGTTCTTGCATGTTCTGAGCTTGGGTTTGCACCAACATCGTGATCGTCTTAGCGAGCTCTCCCATTATGTTTTCAAGCTTCTCCTGATGTTGGAGCCAGGCTTGTATTCCATAGGTGCCATTGGCGGTGGCATCTAGCTAAGTAGATCCGATTAGGGGGAAGCCAGCAGTTGTGCTGATGACAGGAGTGATGGAGGAATCTGTCATTAAGACATGCCCTTCTAGGAGGTTGAGTAGCACATTTGAAGCTCTGGTTGCTCTTCCCTTGGCCATTATAGCAGAAAATGAACTAGGACAGGTGAGATCCCCACAGACGATGCCAAAATGTTGATAGTGGATTTTGGTTCTGGCCCAAACTCCAGCCAACGGAGGATTCTTCCAGGATCTCAAATTGTTAATTGGTTCTAAGATAGGAAATCAACAAAATAAGCAAGAAAGGAGAGAAGAGTAGCAGGAAGACACAAAATTTTTAATGTGGTTTGGCCAAATTCAGATAGAACCAGGCACTACGTTCACAGTAATGTATTGATCTGAGGATATTTCTACAGAGTTTCAGTATATAGTCATCTTTCTCTTTTTACATTCATCTCCTTCTTGTATTTATAGGGGAGAGGAGGTTATAATTATAATTCTACATGCAGTAAATCTATTACATCAGGTATTTAATATGCATGACAGGACAAACAGACTAAATCCTGTAAGTTGGTTACTGTAGATTACCTCCTGTAGGTGGACCCTGCATGTCTACTGGGCAAAATATGAGTTGGTTTTCTATTTAGCGAGCTCCCAGGTCGCTAGCCATGCCTCGCTAGCCAGATCCTTCAGCCTGGGGAAGTGCCTGTCTTTAGGATGATGAGGGTTTGCTCGCTCCATTAGGGACGAGCTCAAGCTGAGGGTGTCGCTTTGTGACATGAGCTAGAGACTTAGTGCTTTGAGTGCTTCTCAAGTTGGATCTTTGCCACGTTTAGGCTATCCGTTAGTCCATAAAGGACGATTCCAATTTCTCATATAACAACTTCCAATTCTATTTTACACTATAGGATCTCAACTTAACTATTTCCACTAAAAATTAATCATTATATCATCAAATCTATTTAGATTCAACCTTTACCACACAATCACAAGAAACCTATTTTATTAACTTGCACCAATAATCAATAGATCCTAAGCAAGAAATACATTATAATTCACAAGAAAGGTAAGAATCACTCATCTTAGCAACCAGAAAGAAGAAATCACAACTAGTTCCACTAAGATCTTCAATGCTTTTCATGAACCAAGAAGAAGAGCATTGTTAGCTTCCTAGATTTTCAAGGTTTTCCTGCATCAAACAATCATATACTATTAGATTATGGCTTCTCTTCATAGAAAAAAACTAAATACACATGATTTGAGCTCTAAAATAACATAAAATTTGATAGATTCATGGGTTGACTAATGATGTGAATAGTAATTACTAGATTCCAAAATTCATATCTCAGATTATACTTAATGAATCAATATGATTTTGGTATTGAATTGAAGAGGAAGAAGAGAGGAATCAATAGCAAAAATAAGAGAAATTAACATGAAGAGATGGATGCTTAACTAAAGAGAGAGAAAGAGAGTCATAAAGAGAGAAGCTTCCAAAAGTTAGAGAAGACAAAGTGTTGCATGAAGCAACCAAAAATAGGTTAAAGAACGAGGAAGGGAACCAACTTTCTCAAGGGAAAAATGGGAAAAGCTGAAGTCAACTTTCCTTAACTCATCTTTGACTTTGATATCTTTTCTTATTTGCCCAATTTTAAGCCTAAATTTCACGTACTTGTCAATCACCAATACAAATGATTTAAATTAATTATTTTCATAATGGCTATACATTTACACTTGTTGGGCATCCATAGCCTTAGTTTTGATCTTTTTGAAGTTTTCTAGAAATTAAATCCTAAAAATATAGATTTTGCTTTATAAGCATTCAAATTGTGGACTTCCACTCTCTGAAGATTCCTATCATTTATATAATCCATTTCCACTACGTCCGGACACTTCATATCCCAAAATTTATAATTTTGAAATTCTTGAAATTTTTGGATTTTTTGAACAACCATTTTATTGCCAAAATTAATTTGAGAAAATTTAGGATATTACATCCGTTGCCCTCTATCTTAAGCCACCAACTCACATTGACCCATTTGATGGTATGACGGACCCGTAAGAACATTTAAAGGCATTTTGGGCTTCAATGTTTTTGATAAGATTTTTGAAAGCCATTATGTGCTAGGCATTTTCTACTACACTTAAGAAAGCTGGTTTGTGTTGCTTCGTAACTTTGCCAAGGTAGTTAATTGACAGCTTTCGCCAATTAGTTGAGGCATTTTCCATGCATTTTCCAACGAGTAGGGTGCCCAAGACAATATCGATGGCTTGAGTAAATTTCCAACAAGGACGTCGAGAGACTCTCAAGGAGTACATTGTTCATTTCAATGCTCTCACATTAGAAATTCAAGACCTCAATGAGGTTGTGGTAGTACACCAAATTAGCTCAAGCTTGCACTCTAGTCATTTCTCCCTCTTGCTGGGCCACTACTTCCTTATCAGAACTTTTAGTCCTATCAGGGAAGTACATTAATATACAAGAGGTGGAGCTCACCCAACAACAGATTGAGTGCACACAGTCAAATAGCCTACCTTTTAGGGATAGACCACCCATGTAGGAGAGAGGCCCTCCATAGTGGATGGTTCAACAACTATGAGCTATTAAATGCACTAATAAGCTGCATTGTGTAAGATCTTAAGGTTGCAAAATTGATGAAATTTCCCCTATAAAAGAGGTAAAAGTTTCCATCAACCCATAAGTCAAAGTTTTGTAAATTCCATTGGGATTATAGACATTAGACAAATAATTGCATTACCTTGAAGGATGATATAAAGGCACTTATAAAAAGAGGACACCTATTGAAGCATAGAAAATTCCATTTGGGGGATGGAGGAAAAGAGGAAAGTGAGCATGATCACTCCCCACAACATGATCGATCAGAAAACAAATAGATCAAGATGACTTTACCTGTCTTGGGAACAGTCGAGACCATTACTGGAGGTTTTATAGGCAGGGAAACTTGCAGAAATGTCAGAAAAAGGCACCTCAAAATAGTAATGGTGATTGAGGGGAAGAAAGAGAGAGCAGTATGAGTTAATCTGCTTCACATAGCAAGATTTTAAAGATATTGATCAGGATCATGACGACCTGGTGGTTATATTAGCATTACTGCACCATTTCATCTTCAAGAGAATACTTGTTAACCTTAAAAGTTTTGCTGATATTTTATATTTGCATGCCACTAACACCTTAAATATCCCTAAAAGTATGTATAAACCTTACATAAGTGTGCTAATTGGTTTCATAGGAGGATAGGTTTAGGTGGAGGGAATTGTGACTCTCAGGTTGACGTTGGAAACTCGCTCACTAGTGAAAAGTTTGGATGTTACCTTTGTGGGTACCCTTAATAGTGCATATAATGCTATTCTTAAAAGGCCATCTCTGAATCAAGCTGGGGCCATTATCTTCACTTCCCATTTACTGATAAAGTTCCCAACGAAGGGGGGAATCAGGGAGTGTGGGCCAATCAGTAGGTCACTTGAAGATATTACATGGCAAGTTTAGCCAAGGCCCTATTAGGCACTAGTGAAACAAAAATAATAATCATCAATGAAAAGAGTAGCGAGTGATAAATAGTAAACTTGGCATTGCTTGACATTCAGTGTGATAATCCTTGTCAACTAGAGCCAGAGTTGGATATAGGAGAAGTGTGGCATTTTGGGGAAGACAATAAGAGAATAATCAAAATTGTGGTAGAATTAGAGGAAGAAGATTGGGATCAATTAGTGGAGCTCTTGCAAAATTATGTTGAAGCATTTGCCTGGACACTTGTTGACATGTCAGGAATTGACACAAAAGTAGCCTACTACAAATTTTTAATAGACCTGAGCATAAAGCCTATATAGTAGAAAAAGAGGAACCATGATCCTAAGCAACAAAAAGTGATAAGAGAAGAGGTAGAAAAATTACTGAGTGTGAGGTTCATCAGGGAAATCCCACACACCACTTGGCTGGCAAATGTGGACCTAATAAAAAAGGTCACAAGAGATTAGAGGATGTATGTGGGCTTTATAGATCTTAACAAGGCATGCCCCAAAGATTGATATCCACTCTTAAACATTGACCAATTGGTGGATAGTCCAACAAGATTTAAAATCCTTAGCTTTAGGGATGCATTCTCATGATACAACTAGCTGAGAATGCATTCTGAAGACAAAAACAAAACATCATTCATAACTAATAAGGGGACCTTCTGCTATAGGGTTATGTCGTTTGAATTGAAGAACATCAGAGTAACATATCAAAGGATGATGAATAAAGTGCTTTCAAAATAGATAGGTAGGGGTATAGAAGTTTATATGGATGACATGATAATTAAGTCGAAGAGCTCGGAACAACACTAGTTGTATCTTGAAAAGACATTTGAGACCCTAAAAAAGTTTTAGATAAGATTAAATCTAAAAAAGTGTGCATTGAGGTAAAGGTGGGAAGATTCCTAGGTTTATGCTAACTGAGTAGGGCACAGAGGCCAACCCATCTAAGTGCCAGGCTATAATTGACATAAGGAGCTCGACGACTATAAAGGAAGTGTAGATGCTCAATGAGAAGGTTGTAGCCCTCACATGTTTTATGTCCAGGTCAGTTAATAAACATGCACTTTTCTTTAAGTTTCTTAAAAATGTTAAAATTTTTGAATGAACTAAGGACTATGAAAAAGATTTACAAGAGCTAAAAAAGTATCTGGCCACACCACCATACTTACTTGATTGACGCTAGGTGAAATACTTTATGTATACCTGGCAGTAATTGTAGAAGCGATAAGTTCAATACTCATCTAGGAAGTTGAAGGAGACCAAAAATCAGTATGCTGCACAAGCCTCATGCTACACAGAGTTGAAATAAGGTATTAGAAAATAGAGAAGTTAACCTTTGGCTTATTATTAGTGTTGATCTGATCTATTTCATTAGCACTAGTTTTGAATGTTAAAAAATAATTAGAAAAAGCAATCTTGAACTAACTCTATATTTTAGTATGTTATAC
>JANHAO010025074.1:0-11448 GCA_026873985.1 Saraca asoca
TAGGACTCTCAAATTGGATTAGGACTAGGACTTTCAGTTGGACTAGGCCTAGACCTAATATCACTAAAACCCTAGAGTTATAAGACAACATAAATAGGGATTAGTGAGGCTGTCACAAATAGACAATTAAAAGAGGGAGAACACATAAGAAAAGGAGGCAGCTGAAATATTGACAGGAAAAGAGTTTTCCTAGCATGTGAAAAACATCCATTGAGAGTTCTTAGAAATAGAGAGAGTCGTCTTCTAGTAGAGACATAGTGCGAGAGGAGGTTCCATCCGAGTTATTTGGAGTTTCACCTTGCTCATGTGTGGATACCGTAGATACACAGTTTGAAACAATCTGTGTTCATGCTTTTACATCAACCTACAGTCCTAGTTCGTGATTGTGGATCCAGCCGCAGCAACAAGGAGCAATTTCTGACGTGAGTGAGATTTGTGTCAAAACTGTGATCTGTATTGCTGCATTCAATACATATGCAACGGAATAAGGTAAATCCTAAAACAACTGGTTTATATTCTACACATGGATCCGTGGCTAGGGTTTCAAATTTTAAAATTTCCACTGTGCTTGTTGCCATGAAACCCAACAGGTATTACTAGTGTTATTTTGTTATAAGTTCTGTTGTGAAATAATCATAAATATTAGGGGTTGGAGATTTCAAATTAGGCCTACGTTTTAAGGAAACAAGATGTTATCAGGTCCATTAATTCTACATGTTAAGGAAACAAGATGTTATCGAATCCATTAATTCTTCTTTTGGCACCAAATCAAGCTCGTCACCTTCATCATTATTTTTCATCTCCTTTATTCCATCCCTAGTCTCATGCAAACCCCCATTGATTATTGAGTTTAAATATTATAATTCTATTATTTGGTATTACTAGTGTTATTTTGTTATAAGTTCTGTTGTGAAATAATCATAAATATTAGGGGTTGGATATTTCAAATTACGCCTACATGTTAAGGAAACAAGATGTTATCAGGTCCATTAATTCTTCATGTTAAGGAAACAAGATGTTATCGTGTCCATTAATTCTTCTTCAAGCACCAAATCAAGCTCCTCACCTTCATCATTATTTTTCATCTCCTTTATTCCATCCCTAGTCTCATGCAAACCCCATTGATTATTGAGTTTAAATATCATAATTCTATTATTTGGTATTACTAGTGTTATTTTGTTATAACTTCTATTGTGAAATAATCATAAATATTAGGGGTTGGAGATTTCAAATTAGGCCTACATGTTAAGGAAACAAGATGTTATCAGGTCCATTAATTCTACAAGGCTAGTGAGCTAGGTACAATAGATTGATCTGACTAGTTTGAAAATTAGTGGGATAGGGAACCAAAATTATGGTTGATTGAGTCTAAGAGAAAGAAAAAGAATCCAAAAATGAGATGGATATGTAAGTTAATATTAGTAACTAAGAACTTAAGATCTTAAGATTTCCATCTTTTGCTTTTTGCATTAAACCTTAAAACTAGTTAATGAGTCAATTAAGGTAGTATATTCTGCTACTAGCTTTTGGAATCTATGCTTACATCTATTTAGTCTATTTAAGAATAAGAATTGCTATAAAACTATTTAATGATGCATGCAAATAGATTTAGATGATTAATAAAATCAACTATGGTTTATTAGTATGCTTAGTACACATATGGCTATATAATCCTTTATACTATTATTTTGAGTGGATCCAAAAATTCTATTGAGGTACAAAGCTGGTTACTCATGTGTGGTTGTGCGGAGGTCTAAATGGATGCAATGGTGTTTAACTTGTTATGGGTAACTCAAACATGCTTAATTGATCAATGCTTGTCTATTGGTTTAGTTAAACATTTTGATTAAGATGATAAAATTTTGGTTGAATAATTAGAAACACTAGTTTTTAGTATAAAAAAAATTCTTAGTTTAGGGATAAAATTTTGGGTTGGTTAAAAGGCTTCCTTTTTTAGCTATAGAAGACTAGATTAGTAATGGAACTCTGATTTATCAATAAAGTTCTAGTTTACACATTAAGTTCCATTGGTTCATTTTTTGGGTTACTTAGAAAGAACTATGCAAAACTATAATTGTAACCATAGTTTTATTTCTTCTAATATGACTATAAGTATCAATAGCTAAATCCTTGTGGCTAGGAAAAACCAGGACTTGTAGCTGTGTTATTTCGAAAAGAGTTGCTTCTTAAGTAGTTAAGAACTATTTACTCCTTGAGGATGGTTTTCTTTTAGATAATAAATAAATAAAAAGTAAAGCTAGAATCTTGATTTCCACCATTTCTAGAGTTTCAACTCTTTATTTCTTTCTTGCCCTAATTGGAATCTTAAGTTCTAGCTCACTTAACTATCAATCTCAAGATATCTATCATAAGTCATTCAAGAATAATATCTGATATTGGTCGGCCTTGTATTCTTTCTATGAATAACTTTTATATGCTAGAATTCTTGAACTGAACACTGTGATTGAATTTAGGTGGAATGTTTCATGTGATTTGTCGAAAAGCAAAATGGTATAACAACATTTGTCATGGAACATATCTTGCATTTATGCGATTTCCTACCTTAGGCTTGAATCATTAGCAAGTTTCCTTCCTTGATTAATCAAATAAGTTAAATAAAATCATTCCTGAAAGAAGTTTGTGTTAGCCCTTCTTTGTCAAAGATGACAAATCTATGGAAATTTTCAATGGTTTAGAGTTTAGAAAAATGGGGATAGGAGATTAAATAGTCTATTTATATTACCAAATGAGTAAAGGGTAATGAGATATAGGAACCCTTGCTTAGATTTGCATGTGAAATGAGGCATTCAGCATGAGTAATTATGGTTATGATTGTACAAGTATAATTGTGAGAATTATTCTTTCAATTGATATAAAACTATGTAACTTTTAGATAGTTTGGGTACTCATGTGATTGCTTTATGTTGATGATTAAAAGAGATTTAAATTCTATAACAACTTTTATTTTGTCATTATAAGTAAAAGACTTGCATGAAATTCTTTTATAATAAAAGGCCTATATCAAACGTCTCTAAGTATTATTACATGTATTTCAATTTCTATGATTTGAAGTTGAAACTTATGCCCACTTATTTTGTGTTCTATTAAATTGAACTTTTATTTTCATTGAAATATATTTGAGCCACTAATTTAAATACTCAGTATTTATAGTTAACTTGAAATTTTGATTCGTATAATCAATTTACTTGATTTAGTAAATGATTCTATTCAAAGGTTTATACATCTTTAAAATACAATCTTTGATGTTAAATATTTATGTACAATCATTAGTTTATTATCATGACTGTGAAAACATGGATTTTTATTTTTATGAATATCATATCTTTGTGATAGAAACAATGATTAAATTTATTAACCATATTAGATATTGTTTCTATTGATGGTGGAATCTGGTTCGACCAAATGCCAGTCAACTGAGGTAAGTTCTTGAACCCCAAATTGCTTTTTGGTAGACAAAATGAGGGATTAAGAAGATGAGGATGGAAGAGGGGAAGAATGACAATGTTAGACAGTGTTTTAAAGTGGTTCAGCTAAATTTGAGCAGTACTAAACCCTATGTCCATGGCAGAGTTTTATTAATCTGGAAGAGATTTTATAGAGTTTCAATATGATATTTCTACTTATTCCACAAGAAATCCTCCTCCTCTTATTTATAGAGGTTGGGGAGATTACAATGGTAATTTTACAAGTTGTAAAAAATATTACATCAATATTAAATATACAAGACAGATTAAACTCCTGTAAATCAGCTTCTGTAGGCTTCTTTTTGCAGGTGGGCCTCTCTTGTCTGCTAAGGCTATGAAATGATTTAAACTTGTCCAGTGCTCTATCTCACTGAGCTTCCATCCAGGTGATATTTCTTGTCTCATGAGCTGGGACTCTTGACGTGGAATCACTGTTGTCCTTCAAACAGCAAGGTCATGCTTCAAGATTGATGGGGCAAGTTTGAGTCATACGTGAGCTTGGACTCAACAAGCTGGGACTTATCATCCTTAGTCTTAGCGAGCTGAATTCCTTCTCTGCTCAGACTTAACTTTTGCTAAGTTCCTATTGATCCATCTTGCGGGACCAAAATTTACTCATAATTGCTAGCTATGCGAGTTGGACTTTACTTCTTAGCGAGTTGGGTTCCCTTGCTCTGCTATTGAAGCAAACAGCATCCTAACGTGCTAGACTCTTTCCTTACAGACTTAGTCTGCTGCCAAACTTTTGCTGGACTATTTTGCAATGCCAAATTTTGCCTATAACATAAGCCCCCTAACTGGGAGTTGAAACTTTACTACGCAGTCAAAGTTATTTTTTGCAAGTTTTGTTGATCTTTCACTTCATATGTTCAAATCCACACTTCTTTCTGACTGTGTTTTGTGGTTGTTGGCATGGTAACCTCATTTTCTTTTGGATCATTCGATCAAGTTCAGCCAGATAATCTTTGGGTTTTTTAGGGGATCGAACTAGTTTATTTATAGCCTAATGGCTTTCTTCCTTTTTCACAGAAGAATTTGATGGGTGCCTTAGTTAAGCCCCCCATATTTCTGATAGTTTGGCTTTCGCTGAAGCTTTTTAAGGCATATATAGCCTACTGCATGGGATTAGAATGTGTGAATAGCCAACTACACGTGGTTCCCCTAAATAGCTTTTCTAGTTGTGTGTTAGGGAGATCTTGTGCAGATCTTGGATTACTTTCTCATGACTTTGTTGTGAGCTTTAGCCTTGCCAGGCAGCCTCCTGACACTTTTTGAATTGCTCTGGGTTTGAAAGAACTGCTAGCTGAGGAGAAATATAAGTAGGAGCAGTCGTGCTTGTTGGTCTTCTTGCTAGTAGGAGTTCATCTCATGGTAGCTGGCTTTGTTCTTTCTCGTAAAAGTGATAGCACTAGGCTTTTTGTTTTTGGATTTTGTATTTTGGATCTTTTGATGTAAACTTACCTCACTGAATGAGGTCTTTAATAGAAGAGCTTCCTTTGAAACTCTCAAGTGATGGACCGTATATTCTACAAATGACATTGTAAATCTTTTGTGCAAATCATAATTGAATAAGATGTAAACAACCAATCGATGTCATTTTTAGTTATCAATAAGCTGGACATTTGAGTGCCTCAAATGAAGAGCATCTGACTTGGCCGCACAAGAGCTATGAGCACTTGGTTGCATGCGAGCTGCGATAGATTTATTATAGCATTTTACGCCTAAACGAGATATAACTCTTTGTTGGATTAAGTGTTTAATAGTGTCTCTACACCTCAATGAGCTTATAGCTCTTTGCTAGATTTTAAGGTATCAACAAGGTAGGCTTTGCACCTTCTCACCCTAGGATGAATCCTAACTTTCATTCCGCTAGGATGTATCAATGAGGTAGGCTTTGTGCCGTCTCACCCTCAGATGTATACTTAGATTTTCTTTTCACTGGGATGTATCAACAAGCTAGACTTTACATCGTCTCACCCTCAGATGTATCCTTAGAATTTCATTTCACTAAGATGTATCAATGAGGTAGACTTTGCACTATCTTACCCTTGGATGAATCCTTAGAATTTCATTTCGCTAGGATGTATCAATGAGGTAGGCTTTGCACCATCTTACCCTTGGATGAATCCTTAGATTTTCATTTCGCTAGGATGTATCAATGAGGTAGGATTTGTGCCGTCTTACCCTCAGATGAATCCTGAGAATTTCATTTCACTAGGATGTATGAACAAGGTAGGCTTTGTGCTGTCTCACCCTCGAATGTATCCTTAGTAAGGGAGCAACCTTTCTCTAGGCTTGATCGTCTATTTGCACCTCAACTAGTCAACTAAGAATGATATTGGATCAAGTAGTTTCTCTTTAATGCAGCGTGCTGCTTGAATAACTTGGGTAGAAATTCAAAATTCTTTCATTAACTTCATCATGATATTACAAGATTAAAATATGGTTCTTACAGAGGGCTCTTGCTCTTGATCAGCAATTTGTAGAGCTCATTAAGCTTACCCTTCTGCTGGCCTCACCACATAGTCTTGTAATCGACCTCTTCTGATGAGATCTTCTATAGCATCTCTTAATGCCCAACATTCTGGGGTATTGTGCCCAATCTCATTATGGTAGGCACAGAATCTATTTATGTCCCTAAACTTGATGAGAGCTCTTATAGGCCTAGGCTTCCCGAAATCTTTTTTGCACCTTTCTATAGAAAAGATCTTGTCTTGTGAGTCAGACAGGATACTATAGTTTTCATAGCGACCTTGATGTTGCGGTCGCGCACTCTTGGCCCTCTTCGCGGGCTGGTCGCTGAGATTGTTATTCTAATTTTCTTCGCTCCTCTTTTTGCTTTGAAGGGTGTTGGTCGTCTCACCTTTATACTTCAGTTCTTCAGTGCCGATGGTTTCCTCCCATCTTATATACATGGTAGCCTACTCGTAGAAGTTAGTGAGGTCTCGCACTAGGGACTTGTACAAACTTTTGTATAACTTTCCATCTTTGCGGAGTCCTGGAAGATTGCTATTAAGATGTTCTCCTCTGAAGGATTCTCTACGAAATTGGCTTCTTGCCTAAACCTGGCCATATAATCCTTTAGTGACTCATTTCTTCGCTAAAAGATCATGGTGAGATGATAGAGGGCGCGAGCTATCTCTTCAATGCCTGATACTGGTCAATGAATTTCCTTTAACATTCTTCCCAGCTATTGATGCTTTAGGCTGAAAAGCTTCTAAACCATGCTCATGATATGCCTCCTAATGTTGCTGGGAAGTCACGGCATTTAACCAGAGGCATTGATCATATTCTGGCATGGGGTTTCAGTGGCGTTAAAGAAAGGAGATTTCTCCGAATCTCGGTGACTAATAAGGCACAAGAGAGATGAGATCGATAAGATGCCATTAGGAGAATGTGACTACTTGAGATAGGAATCAGATTTTTGAGTGAAGAAACTGCGGGGAGATTGGGGTTATATGCAGTATTCGTGAGTGGGAGAGATTCAATGTATGTATGCCTGAAAATTTAAATCTTCAATGTTGATAATCTGAAATCATTTATAAATATATATATATACATATATATATATACATATATATATATACATATATATATATATGTATGTATATACCTTTATAATTTTTGGGCAACACCAAAAATTTGGTTTAATTGATGCTTGAATTGTCACTTTTTTTTAATTGTATGACAACAAATATGTTTAACCATTTATCAGCATAAAATAAAAAAATATGAATAACAAAAGATAAAAAATACTTCAATATTATTACTTATATTATAAAAATATTTAATATAACATTAATATTAATTTGTTTCAAAATGTAAAGTTATATTATGGCTATAACCACAATTATAAAAAATGAAATAATATATTGATAATAAAAATATATTATGTTAAAATTTTATCAATTATTTTATTTAAAAATATAATATATATTGCAATATATGTTCATACATATATATATATATATATATTCATATATCGAATTAGTTTATGATACAAATGTGCTAAGTTCTTATTAGCTCAGATACGACTCATTTACAACTCAAATATATATCACTCATTTATCTCATATGCTCAACTTATTAAATCAAAATTCGAATCGAATTGTGAGTTACAAACTAGCCTGACTCGTTGTTAGTTATAATAAGTGATACAATATATTGAGATTCATGTATTTATGTGCAGGATAAAATACTGTACCTCTTTAAACTATATTTTAGTATCAATTTATCCTCTTTAACTTTAAAACCCCAAAATTTTAGATGCAGTGAAACTGTCAATCAAATATTAATTTTAAGGGTACTTTATGTTTTTTAATTGTCTTCCACATTTGCTTCAGTTACAAGACAGTTGAAATTTCTAAGAACATTAACTGGAGTCTAATCCTTTTTATTCCAATAGGCTTCTATTTAAAACATTTTCGGTTTCCTTTTTTTTTTTCCTATTTAATCAACTCTAAAAACAAAGCTTTATGATTGCACCTAGTTATTTGCTATCATCAACATTGTAAACACTGTCATGATTATATTTCACTTGTTCAACAAATTTATACCTAAAATAGACAAATAATTTAAATGATCAAATAATTAATACCAATTAATTCAAAACAAGTCATGAAATTATATTTCTTTATGTCACTGCCTTGTTAAATTTATCGAAGAATTGCATTGTTTTGTGAAAGAGAGATTTCCACCAAATTTCTCCTAACTTGTGACCGGAATTCCACCTGGGAGACTCACTGTTTTTTCTGCTATTGTTAACGTTTGAGAGTTGTAAGAATGGGTGACTTCACTAATAAAAAAAGCTAAGCGTTAATTTGTATAGGAAGGTCAAACTTCCAATGGTGGGACATTAAATCATAATTTGAAGAGTATATACAGTGTATTTTACCCTTATTTCACTACGAGATTGTTAGTTATACCAAAATTGAAATTATGAGTCAAATGCTTATTACAAATTAGTCTAACCTTTTAATTAATTGTTGATCATGTACTTTCCTTTGTTTTTCATTTGGCTGAACTTTTCTACCTGATTTTTATGAAACGTTTATTCAATAAAATTTTCAAAGCTAGCTAGGACATTATTTCAAGCGTTGATGTTCTTGATATTTACAGATTATAGGCATGAGTATTCTTTGAATTTTTAGCTTTAATAGAGAATGATATTATATTAAGGCCAATTGAAAGCTGCTAAGTGGTTTGTTAACTTTGTTCTAGTGGTGAGAAATTTGCATAGTTTGCTAAAAGTCTCATGTTTCAATTATATACGGTTAAAAATGAGTCAAACTAGTTCTAGAACTACTCATAACTCAATTTGAATTTTGTGTCAATAAGACAGGCTTATTTATATCACAAACTGAATCAATATATCCATATAAATAATTATAATTTATATTATAGTTTTAAATAAAATAATTGATGAAATTTTATTATGAAATATGATATATCTTTATTATTAATATATGACTTTATATTTTATGTTTTAAAAATAACATTAAGTAAACAAATTAAAAAGTTAGATGATTGAGATAAAGATGAGTGCTGATTATTATTTGATGATCTTGTACTTTTGAACTTCCAGGGCCCACATCCTATGTTATCGGAAGATTAAAGGTCAAAGGATGCATATTTAATAAAGAATTTTACTTGAATAAGTAAAATAAATAAACAAATTTTATCTCCAGTCTCATCCTCTCATGCAGATCTATAATGTTATGAAAAGATCTTTGAGGGTCACTTTTTCGTTTATGAACTCTTAAACAAGGTTTATAATTGTTTGTGTGCAAATTTATAAAGTTAGAAGTAGCAAGGGAAGATTTGAAAATTTCACACCAAGCCACTATACATCTTTTTGGACCTAATCGTAGTTGAAATTGTTGGAGATAATTTTATAAAATTATTAATTTAATAAAATAACATAAAATGAAATAATGAATCAGAAAGCTCTCATTGCTAATAAAATAAATTATCGTAACAGCTTATAATTTATAATATTTAATGCTAAACGGTTACTTGATGCTGAGATATATAAATAACCAAGAAAGTTTGGGAGTTATAAATATAATGTAGCTGAATGGTTACAATTACAAAAATTCTAACAGACGAGTAATTTTATGAGATAAATACCATTTTAATTGACTTTAATTTTCATTACTCTTGATTAAGAGAGAAAATAAACCATCATATAATGTCATGCTTTGATCCACAGCATGTGACCAGCTAAGAAGGTTATCTTTTGAAAACCGTCTATAAGCCTAACAATACAATAAAAATCTTGATAAGACACACCTAATCAGCATAGACTTAATTTATCAAATTACTTCCTCAAAATTCTAATAAAAACCTAATAGAGTTTTCTCTGTTTTTTAGACCTTGGGCACTTGACAAGTACATTAGCTGAGGGCTACACACCTTACTCACAACTTGTATAATTAAACAGAAGACTACAAAAGCCCAGACACCACAATATGTACAAACCACTAGGCAATAATAACCAGACACAATCATATGCACAACTCAACTATACCAACTGCCAAAATATCACTATTGATAAGCATTTGAGCTCTGCAAAGTAGGCTACCCAGTTAAGGAATCGACTCTAGACCAAAAGAATGAAGAATGTGCATGGGTAGCAGAAGTGCCCTCAGGCTCTGAAATTAGAAAAGAAAAAGGAGTAAGTTTCCAAGGAACCTAGTGAGCAAAAAATCTTTCTGAAAATCCAAAATTTGCTTGCAAATTCATGTTCAAAATTTAGGTGGCAAAACAAGCATATATAGGGATATAATCATCAATTTATAAACATTCTAAGAATCATGAATTTTAGTTCATTAAGGAAAACAAACTCAATAAATATTTAATCAACAAGTTAAAATAAGAGGCAAAGTACAACATTTTGAGAAATATTCATCATGTTATAAACTAAAAGAAATCATTAAGTTCTTTCATAATTCTCATAGAATCAAATATCAGAAAAAATACTAAATTTCTAAATACAATTGAAATCTAAAGGGTAATTCCTAAAGGCAACCATACCTAAGAGATATCAATCATCATCATACACATCATTCTTTCATCAGATATACTTTCCTTATTATTCCAACAGATATAATTCTAATCACAAGTGCACTTGGAGGCTCTCTAAAAGAATTTCCAATGGATTCAAATTTCAAGAATGCTCAATCAACAAAATGTTTTATATTACAATGTGAATTCAGAAGTAAAGAGCTAGTTTGAACCAATTCATCAATTAAATGATCTAATGACATTATCATTCAGTTCATGTAGAATACAGTTCAATAATTTTAGAAATTCAATATGGCAAAATAATACAGGCATTAGCACCATATGCAGTAATTAATATAAAAAAATAGGTACATTATAGTGCTTCATATTCATATATATATATATATATATAACATATAGTTATGATTTCAAAAAACAAGAAACTAACAACCTTCTGATCACTTAATAATTTATAATGTTCCAAGCAACAAAATTTATTTTTGTAAAAAGAGGTTCATAAAAAGAGGAGGATTATCCACTCATATCTAAATAGTAAGATAACTTCAACTTGATATCTTGAACCATAACTTTCTAAATTAGCTTATTCAACTAGTTCACCAAAGCCTAATAACCACATCATTAACCAACTCACAAATTAAGTTTCTAATATACCATAAAATCTTTTTAATTCCATAAATCAAATCCTAAAACAAAAGAAAGCCAAATTGAAAAAGTATAAATATACTCACAATTGGGCATAGGGTCAAGGTTTTAGCTAAATAAGAAAAAGAAGGAAGTAAGCTATTCTGAAGCTAATCACAGGCTTGATCAAAGTTTGAAGTTGATCTATCAAAAAGGGAGCCTGTCGGTCCCAATTCAAATAGTTAAAGATTGATTAAAGAATGCGAAATGAATACAGATCTTGCCCTTATCTCATTGGAGATTGATATACACTTGT